>JANAVB010001200.1:1265558-1450558 GCA_029216955.1 Iris pallida
CTATCCGCATACGAGTACATGAAATTTAATTCATGTAGATATTTTGATTTTCAAAATTATTTTATTATTTATCGTAATTTATTAAAAAGGTATCTTTGAAGTATTTCCTATTAATATTTAAATATTTATTCTGGTATTCGAAATTTATTATTATTATTATTATTATTATTATTATTTATTATAATCATATTTTAAAGTTTGTGGATTTATTGTTTAATTAGTTGTGGTAATTTAAATAAAGATTTAATTTATGGATTTTTGATTGAAGATAACATTTTATCTAAGATTTAAATATGGATTTGAATTGAACTAATTTTGATTTGATTTAAAGTAGTAGTGAGATTATCTAAAGGGGATTTGAATTTCCTAGTCCACATCCATCTAGGAGTCCACCTCGTATATAAGGAGAGGCTCCTTGCTCTTTTTCCATAAATTTCATAAGCCAAAATTATCCACCGCAGAGTGTGTGCACCGTGTCGGTGTCCACAATTTTCGCGTCAGCCGTGCCGGCCTCGGATCCGACCCCGGGTGTCTTTCCAATAAATTATCTTTTACATATACATTATCCACCAACATCGTGTCGGACACTCCCCGACACAATTCTCACAACCAAAATTCTGGCCTATAGATGCCACCTCCTGCCACCGTCCACGGTCACCCGCGCCCGACTGCCGCGACCACCAGCCCCCGCCTAATCCCAGTACAGCCCGACCAGCAACCCAGTTGCCTGGTCATCGCTACCACCACCAGAACCCTGAAACTCTGACCAAACAACCACACAATCACCAACTCAACCACTGCCACCTATGGCCAACACAACAACCGCAAAGTCCATTGCCACCACCATCGTCGTTATTACGATCACTTATTACGATCACTACCACCGGACCTTTCCTTTCTACCCGACCACCAACCACCCCCGATCACCACAATAAACCTCACGCCCACCACCGCTGTCACTACCGACGACCAACTCCTCTCCATCCCAACCACCACTATCGATACAACCACCTCCATCGTTACTGCCCCAACTTCGCCAAACCCTGCTGCCATCACCACCACCGCCTGGCCACTCCGGTCGACCCTACCGCCAACAAACCCCTAAACCAAAATAAAATAAAATAAATAAATAAAAAGAAGAAAAAAAAAGAAGAAACACGCACCACCACCACCATCTCACCTTACCCACCGGAGCCGTCCCCTACCGCGACTACCGGTGCCGCCAGGACGTGCGCCAAGCCTCTGCGCGTCCGTCTCCCTTCACGCGTGGGCATTGGCCCGTCGGAACAGCTGCTGCCAGGAGACCCCCTTCCTCGTCCAGCGCAGCCTTCCCGTGAGCCAGGGGTGGAACCGCCGCTCTCCTCCTTGGCCGCTGCCAGCTCTCCACCGGGGTCGCCCGCAGTAAGTCCCCACTCTCATGCCTCCCTTTCTTACTCCCGCTTCCCGCTTCTCCTTCTCTCTGTACTTATCCCTCCCCTCTTTCTCCATCTCTATAGCTCTCTCATATATTCTTCCCCCACTGTAACACCCAGTTTTTTAGATGAGGGTAATTTTAAAATTTTGTAATTAAAATTATTATTTATTGATATTTATTTGACATTATAATTTTTGGTGATTTTTAATAATTTTTAAACTATTTAAAATCTGGTTTAAGTCATGACTTGTGATTTTGATGTGCTGCTAGTGAAACCCTAGAGACTGCATGACCTAGAGCCTAACCATGTCATTAGAATATTTAATCATCATTTTTAGCCTAGGGGTATTTTGGTCATTTTGACTTATTTGAATTATTTGATGATTTATTGAATTGGTGAATTCTAGTTTGACTTTGACTTGTTGAGACCTAGTGGACTAGCCTAGAAGCTAACCCTAGCCATGGTGACCCTAGTCTAACTTAGGTTAACCTACTTTTAGTCATTAGAAACTAATTTTGGATTAGGAGGATTAGTTTAAGTGAATTTAAGTCATGGCTCGTGGTTTCATGAAATGACTTATGGCTTAATGATTTGATTGATCATGACTTAAGCCCATGGGCCATTTAGTAAATCCTAACCCTAATTATTGAGCTTATAACCAGCCACATAGGGATCTCTACCCTATATAAACACTTATTCATTAGGGCTTGCCTCTTTTATTTCATTCCAACACTTGGAGATAGAAATGTATTTTTCCCCTTCCAAAAATCCCCATAAATCCATTTTAATTCCTTTTTAATCCTAGTCTTTTGCATTAGGTTCTAATTTCTATATAGTTATCATTTCTGGAGGTTAATTTCAGTTTGAGATCAATTTGGAGCTTTTGGCCATCAAGAGGAACACCCCCCATTTGGAGCTTTTCCATGCAATATGCACCTATAGGTAAAACCCTTTAAATTATATTATTATTTTGATTTCTTTGTATATTAGGCTAGGTTTAGGTGTCCCCTAGATGTACCTCGAAATTTGGTGGATTTCGTGTCCGTTTGGTGTCCGTATCGGACACGTGTCGTAGTGTATCCTAGGTGTTTGATGAAATGCCTAAGAGGGATTTCCTTTCGGTTTTCCAAATCTTTTTGATTGAATTCCTAGATCTATATGTGTACTTCATATTCGTGTCCTACTGAGCACATTTCTGGACACATGTGTGTCCATATTTAGACACACACGCACGTACGAGGCTCCGATGCGCTGCCCTGCTGCTCGGGTGCCATTGCGGACACGACATGGCGACTCAGGTCACGAAATTTTATGGACATGTGATCCTAGTGTCTGACACGATGCACACAAAATTAGGCCGGGCTTCGTTGAGTGATCAGTGAGAAATTTCACTCGCACAGGCCGCACTGGCCGCGCGTGCGTGCTGTGCATGCGCCAAATTAGCCACTGACACGGCCTTATAAATCAGACACGACACGACCCTGACTCAATACAGGACCCTAGACACCTAGCCCTATACTAGGCGAACCTCTGTGCATGAGCACGAGTCACGTGTCGCCTTGTGTCGAGAGCACGCGGGCTCGACACGGCTGTATGAGGCCCATGTTGCACTGTTTCCTGACACAGTTATTTCGTTGGTTTTGACACGATTGTGTCCACTTCGCAGACATGTCTAGGATTGTGGGGACACGTGCACATGTGGTTGATGATTACCAACCATTTATTTGTAATATTAACATGGTTTTAACTGTCAATTTCAAATTCCTTGTTTGACTGATACGCGTTCAGTCTAAATTTCTGAAATTTACTTCTGGTTTCTTTTAAACTATTTTTGATGTTTAATTTGTCAATATTAGACTCATACACATGTGTGTTAGTACTGTTATTGATTGGTTACTGATTGTGTGGGTATTTAGGTATCGAATTGGGTTTTGGTTTCATGAACTGCCATGATGCATGTTCAGAATTTAATCCCTGAACTTCATGCCTTTTCTTAAACTGTTTTTTTTTGAGTTATTGCCATGTACAGTCATTTACAAGTAAATTAGTTCACTGTCATTGACACCATGCTTTGCACACCCACTGATTTCAGTCCTCTGACGCACAACTATTCTCTGTCATTCACACACACACAGGAAATGACATTGACGCTATGGTTGCACATCTAATTCTGAAATCTGAAAACATTTGCATTTTTAACTAAGTTCTACATATACACACACCCATTGCACCAAAACTGAGAATAGTCCATTCCTTGATACATTGCCCCATTACTCACATTTATTGGTACCAGAGCACTCATGCCTGCATACACTCCTATTCACATTGACACTGAACTCACTAAAATGCCTAAACAGAGAACAATGTGCTTCCCTATATACTCACACACACCACTGCATACTTAGACACATTCATGCCCTTGTTGACACTCTTTTGCATTCTAATTTCAGTCTATAGATGTGTTCTTAGTTGGCTTAGTTGTTTTCAGATTCCTTTTCTTTTTCAATTTACTTATTCCTTACATTTGATTGCATTGGTAGATGGGAGTTAATGTCCTGTTAAGTGGTGTTAGAGGAGGAGTGGGCAGGAGTTAGCAGTAGTAGCCTTGGCTTGGCCTGGCTTGCATTTGCAGGGCAGTAGAGAGTAGGCTGGGGCTTGGCCTTACAGCAGCAGGCCATAGCAGCAGTAGGAGCAGTAGACAGGTCCTATTTGGACCTGAAATTTAGTGTACAGTAGCCTAGGCCCACTGTTAGCAGTTAGCCAAGAGAGGCCACTGTTAGACTGGGAAATTGGCCACATGGTTTGAGAGGGAATATGAGGGTTAATGTGTCACATTAATGTATTAGAGGAAGGGTGAGGAATAGTGTGAGTTAGATTGATATGTCCTAGTATAGTTTTGTAGAGAAAATCAATTGGTGTCATGAGAGTTGGGGCTAGTATCAAATATAGGTTTGAGGTTAGAGTTTAGATTAGAGTTAAGAGGGGAGAGTGACTTAACTGAATGCTAAAGTGTAATGTATGGATACTATATACTATGGGATAGGTATATGGGTTTTGAGTATGCCTATGTTGTGTTATATAAGGGTTAGACATTTGGGTAGCAGTTGACAAGTGGTATGCACACATATATATTATAGAGATAATATAGAGGTTGGGATACATACATATATATATTGTAGAGATATATGTGATATATATGCATATGTTATATGTATGTGAGATAGGAGTGGCATGATATATAGTGGGTTATATGTACTATACTCTAAAGATGATCATGTAGGATGTATTAGTTGTATATGAGAATTGGTTGTTAGATTCTAGGATTCGATTATGGTTTTGATACCACCCTTGACACTAGCACTAATAGTCTCTCAGCCAAATAACCTAGAATAGGCCAAACAAATCAAGTTTGACCCATAGTGGACTATTTAACTAGGATAGACTAGTTTGACCTAGTTTGACTAATGTGTTGACCATGGTTGACCCAAGTTGACTTAGACCTAGTTTGACCTAGACAGTTGACCAGGTTTGACTTAGAGTTGACTTTGACCTAGATTGGCCTAGAAGTCATGTAGATTGTATCGTAAACTTCATTTGTCTTATTTAAACATATTATAACCTATATTCCTCGGTTTAGGACATTGTGACTCTGTTGCAGACATCTGACATTATACTACTCTTTTCAGAGTATCATGCGAGTACATTCTCTGATAGTTCTTCCATTTACTTGTCGTTTACTATATTTCAGTTGTATCTAGTTCTATCTGATTCTCTATTTCAAACACGATTTAATATTGCTGGATCCATTTCATGCGACACTCACTTATTTATGTCTGGCCTCTATTTCTGGAACCACCTACTGGAACCACCCTGGAATCATTTACTAGAACCACCCTGGAATCATTTACTGGAACCATTCGTGTACTGGCTGGACTTATACCTATTTTCGTGTCGGATTATGGATTCACTTGTACTTGCTGGGCGGGGAAATATTGGAATAGGCATGTGAACATATCCAAATACTGGAACCACTCTCTTGGAATTATACTGGAACGATAGCCATCCCACACTTGGCCGAGTGTGCGGTGTACCGTATTACCTACAGCCGTTCACATGTCGATCCCGATATTTTAAAACACACTGTTAGAGTATAAGCTGGACTCACCCTGGAACCTTTGATCACCGACTGGACTCACCTTATACCGGACTCATCTTGTACTGGAACCACCTGGTATCAGATTCATGTTGTCTGGATTTACTTGGGTTTTGCACTTGTTTATATTTACATTCTGGACTTATATCATGTTGCTCTAGTTCAGCTAGTTTCTATTTATAGTCTTTATTGCTATGATTCTTCTCTTATTTTACTTACCTTACTTTCCTTGTATCTTCACTGTTTCTCTATACCATCACCTGTATACAAACTACCATGTTCATCAATAAAACTGTCTATAACTGCTTTATACTTTTCTGTTATTTACTTGAGATTTTTTGATGAATTGTACTCGTTCCTGTCCTGACTGGACCTGTTGAAAATTTTACAGATGATTGCCCTGAGGACACATGCCCTACGTATTATGGACCATGAGACGGCTTAGCTACCTATGGCCCCGACACTCAGGAGTGAACGGGAGTTTAGCTAGTTGTCTTGTTTTAGCTTTCATGTTTTAGGACTTGAGTTGTATTTAAGTTGAGATATGATGTTTTGAGATTGTTGGAGATTATGTTATTTTAGTAGTTAGTTTTATTGTTGTATTTAGTCTTAGTTTTTATCTTCTGTGTTATCATATCGTGCTTAGACTGTGATTGAGATTACATTATATCTGTACTTGTTCTCCCTTCGGAGTTGAGATTTTGACAAGTATATTATATAATTGCGTGAGTTGTTGGTTAGATTGCGACCTAGAACAGCGTTCTACCGCCGACACTGCGACGTAGGCTGGGCGTTGTTACGCACTCGTACCCTCATAGTGGGTACGGGTCGTGACACATTTTTAGTGGTGGCCTATGTAGGTCGAGTTTATGTAGTGGTATTTGAACTAGAGTATCACTACAGCCTGCGATAGGAACTAAGGAATAGGCTTTAGCAGAGAGGTTACTCAATCACAGTTAGGACTACTTGAGAGATTCTTGGACGACCCTTGAGAATCTCATATGAACTTCGATTTGAAAATCCTTTTCTTCTTGTTTTGATTCACCCTCACTTCTTGATGTTTAAAGGATCTTAGACTATTAACTTCCTTCATCATTATCCTTACTTATATTTTGTCTATCTTATGTTGCTAATTTAGCACCAGTTTTGCAAGCTTATCTTTTTCGAGCTTGATCATGACATATTTTATTGGGGGCTGGCACCCACTAACATATTGTCTAATCAGAACCGGTGCATGATGGTCTGATCAACCTATTGCACTTTGGTTAGCTTTTCATATATTATTCTATGTGGAGGGAGACATAGTTAAATTTGTGATAGAGTCTCATCCACGACAGCTTTGGCAATTCTCTTTGAAATTATTTTCATCGCCTATGAACCACGTATTGTACTTAATAGCATCGTCATTGAACTCTTTATTGTTTTGCCTTTCACATATTTCAGAAAGAAAGGGCACTGTACTTGATAGATCAACCCAAGGTATCACGTTTAGTTTCCCTATCCGAAGGAGGAAATTGACTTATTTCTATATCCTTGCATCATCCCTTAAATTCTAATTCCTTGATCGTGACCAGTCGACCGGGTCATCCTCCTTATCATCCAGTGTTTGGAGTCTTATTCAATTAAATTAATTCAATTGTGACATGAATATCAAATCTTGGATACTCGTGCTCAGACTTCAATAGCCTCGTTCTCTATCTTGTCCAAACTTTGATATATCCTAAAATTGATCAACTTAGATCATGCCGGGACTAAATCTTCTTTATATATTGTATTATTGGATTTCAATGCTATTGACCCTCGTGCCTTAAACTTTCGATTTGATCATCTTTGGAAATGGTAATCCTTCATAATTAATTTCTAGTTGTCTTTACCAGTTTCATATAGGATGGTAGACTGTCCCACACCTTAATAATTTGTTGCTTCCTTATCCTTCCAGCAGAACACCCTATATTGCTTGCATGTTGATACCATGGGATTGTTTTGACCTAATATAACTAGTCCATCTAGATGAGACCTTCAACTGCTATGGTTGACCATGACTCTATATATTATTCTTCAAATTGTATGAGTTAAAAATTTCTTAGAGACTTTGATTGTGGGTGGTTGACCTAGAAGGAGTATGACCGACTTAAATTTCGAGGACGAAATTTCTCTAAGGGGGGGTAGGATTTTAACACCCAGTTTTTCAGATGAGGATAATTTTGAAATTTTGAAATTATAATTATTATTTATTGATATTTATTTCATATTATGATTTTTGGTGATTTTTAATAATTTTTAAACTATTTAAAATCTGGTTTAAGTCATGACTTGTGATTTTGATGTGCTGCTAGTGAAACCCTAGAGACTGCATGACCTAGAGCCTAACCATGTCATTAGGATATTTAATCATCATTTTTAGCCTAGGGGTATTTTGGTCATTTTGACTTATTTGAATTATTTGATGATTTATTGAATTGGTGAATTCTAGTTTGACTTTGACTTGTTGAGACCTAGTGGACTAGCCTAGAAGCTAACCCTAGCCATGGTGACCCTAGTCTAACTTAGGTTAACCTACTTTTAGTCATTAGAAACTAATTTTGGATTATGAGGATTAGTTTAAGTGAATTTAAGTCATGGCTCGTGGTTTCATGAAATGACTTATGGCTTAATGATTTGATTGATCATGACTTAAGCCCATGGGCCATTTAGTAAACCCTAACCCTAATTATTGAGCTTATAACCAGCCACATAGGGATCCCCACCCTATATAAACACTTATTCATTAGGGCTTGCCTCTTTTATTTTATTCTAACACTTGGAGATAGAAAGGTATTTTTTCTCCTTCCAAAAATCTCCATAAATCCATTTTAATTCCTTTTTAATCCTAGTCTTTTGAATTAGGTTCTAATTTCTATATAGTTATCATTTCTGGAGGTTAATTTCAGTTTGAGATCAATTTGGAGCTTTTGGCCATCAAGAGGAATACCTCCCATTTGGAGCTTTTCCATGCAATATGCACCTATAGGTAAAACCCTTTAAATTGCATTATTATTTTGATTTCTTTGCATATTAGTCTAGGTTTAGGTGTCCCTTAGCTGTACCTCAAAATTGGATGGATTTCGTGTCCGTTTGGTGTCCGTATCGGACACGTGTCGTAGTGTATCCTAGGTGTTTGATGAAATGCCTAAGAGGGATTTCCTTTCTGTTTTTCCAAATCTTTTTGATTGAATTCCTAGATCTATATGTGTACTTCATATTCGTGTCCTACTGAGCATATTTTTGGACACGTTCGTGTCCATATTTAGACACACACGCACGCACGAGGCCCCGGTGTGCTGCCCTGCTGCTCGGGTGCCATTGCGGACATGACACGGCGACTCAGGTCACGAAATTTTGTGGACACGTGCGCCTAGTGTCTGACACGACGCATACAAAATTTGGCCGGGCTTCGTTGAGTAACCAGTGAGAAATCTCACTCGCACTGGCCGCACTGGCCGCGCGCGCGCGCTGTGCATGCGCCAAATTAGCCACTGACACGGCCTTATAAATCAGACACGACACGACCCCGACTCAATACAGGACCCTAGACACCTAGCCCTACACTAGGCGAACCTCTGTGCACGAGCACGAGTCACGTGTCGCCTTGTGTCGAGAGCACGAGGGCTCGACACGACTGTACGAGGCCCATGTTACAGTATTTCCTGACACAGTTATTTCGTTAGTTTTGACATGATTGTGTCCACTTCGTGGACACGTCTAGGCTTGCGGGGATACGTGCACATGTGGTTGATGATTACCAACCATTTATTTGTAATATTAACATGGTTTTAACTGCCAATTTTAAATTCCTTGTTTGACTGATACGCGTTCAGTCTAAATTTCTGAAATTTACTTCTGGTTTCTTTTAAACTGTTTTTGATGTTTAATTTGTCAATGTTAGACTCATACACATGTGTGTTAGTACTGTTATTGATTGGTTACTGATTGTATGAGTTTTTAGGTGTCGAATTGGGTTTTGGTTTCATGAACTGCCATGATGCATGTTCAGAATTTAATCCTTGAACTTCATCCCTTTTCTTAAACTATTTTTTTGAGTTATTGCCATGTACAGTCATTTATAAGTAAATTAGTTCACTGTCATTGACACCATGTTTTGCACACCCACTGATTTCAATCCTCTGACACACAACCATTCTCTGTCATTCACATACACACAGGAAATGACATTGACGCTGTGGTTGCATATCTAATTCTGAAATCTGAGAACATTTGCATTTTTAACTAAGTTCTACATATACACACACCCATTTGCACCAAAACTGAGAACAGTCCATTCCTTGATACATTGCCCCATTACTCACATTTATTGGTACCAGAGCACTCATGCCTGCATACACTCCCATTCACATTGACACTGAACTCACTAAAATGCCTAAACAGAGAACAATGTGCTTCCCTATATACTCACACACACCACAACATACTTAGACACATTCATGCCCTTGTTGACACTCTTTTGCATTCTAATTTCAGTCTATAGATGTGTTCTCAGTTGGCTTAGTTGTTTTCAGATTCCTTTTCTTTTTCAATTTTCTTATTCCTTACATTTGATTGTATTGGTAGATGGGAGTTAGTGTCCTGTTAAGTGGTGTTAGAGGAGGAGTGGACAGGAGTTAGCAGTAGCAGCCTTGGCTTGGCCTGGCTTGCATTTGCAGGGCAGTAGAAAGTAGGCTGGGGCTTGGCCTTACAGCAGCAGGCCATAGCAGCAGTAGGAGCAGTAGGCAGGTCCTATTTGGACCTGAAATTGAGTGTGCAGTAGCCTAGGCCCACTGTTAGCAGTTGGCCAAGAGAGGCCACTGTTAGACTGGGAAATTGGCCACATGGTTTGAAAGGGAATATGAGGGTTAATGTGTCACATTAATGTATTAGTGGAAGGGTAAGGAATAGTGTGAGTTAGATTGATATGTCCTAGTATAGTTTTGTAGAGAAAATCAATTGGTGTCATGAGAGTTGGGGCTAGTATCAAATATAGGTTTGAGGTTAGAGTTTAGATTAGAGTTGAGAGGGGAGAGTGACTTAACTGAATGCTAAAGTGTAATATATGGATACTATACACTATGGGGTAGGTATATGGGTTTTGAGTATGCCTATGTTGTGTTATATAAGGGTTAGAGAGTTGGGTAGCAGTTGACAAGTGGTATGCACACATATATATTATAGAGATAATATAGTGGTTGGGATACATACATATATATATTGTAGGTATATATGTGATATATATGCATATGTTATATGTATGTGAGATAGGAGTGGCATGATATATAGGGGGTTATATGTACTATACTCAAAAGATGATCATGTAGGATGTATTAGTTGTATATGAGAATTGGTTATTAGATTCTAGGATTCGATTATGGTTTTGATACCACCCTTGACACTAGCACTAATAGTCTCTCAGCCAAATAACCTAGAATAGGCCAAACAAATCAAGTTTGACCCATAGTGGACTATTTAACTAGGATAGACTAGTTTGACTAAAGTGTTGACCATGGTTGACCCAAGTTGACTTAGACCTAGTTTGACCTAGACAGTTGACCAGGTTTGACTTAGAGTTGACTTTGACCTAGATTGGCCTAGAAGTCATGTAGATTGCATCGTAAACTTCATTTGTCTTATTTAAACATCTTATAACCTGTATTCCTCTGTTTATGTGACGTCCCAGAACCAGAATACTAGAGAGCGGGGGCGTACATAGCCAACTACGTATATCGAAACAGAATTCATCTCGCTATACGGTCACGGCTGTCTAGATATGAGGGTTTACTACAAGCCAACGGTCTCTTAAGGTCAAGCCTATTGTCTCAATCTCAAACAAATAATATAATTGCAAGATGTTAGACCACCAAATATACAATAAAAGGCGTCCCAAATATTACATATTCAGTTGATCATGAAGCTAGTCGTACAAAATGCGGGGACTAGCAAGAGTTAAGTCATACATGATCAACCCTAGGATTTGTTAATCATATTTACAGCCCGTAGGCAGACAGTAAGTAAATGTGCATTAGGTGCTCGTCGGCTAAACGCCTCAAAAGAATAATTTTACAATAGAGTAAGCGAAACAAAATAGAAAACCCACTCGTAGCCCGGGTTCCTTCTAGTCGCCACCATCGGGCTGGAGGTTCGGTAGATCCTCGGGTGCTGCTCTGAAATCTGGCCACACAAAACCAGCTGGGTCAAATCCCAGAAGAGCAAGTGCCACAAAGGAGGCAACGAAATAAGAACAAAACCCAGCATATCAAAACATAAGAAATGGAAGAAAGTACTGGTAATAAAGAGTACAACAGGACAATAAATGCCTAGGGACATGGAACCATTCCGGGAGCCAGATTACAACCTGTAAACCAAACAAGGACCGGGATTGTAACCCTTCACCTGAATAGCACTTGTCTCTATCCATTTATTGTTAAGACAAGTAAAACAATCATGTTCAGGGGGAAACCAGGTACAGGGACTAGACAAGACTCAGACAAGGCTGGACACCATCCATTCACAAACGGCCAAGCAATTACTACGGCTTACTACTTAACTAACTAGGGTTATCACAAGCCTAATTACTAACAAGATGCAATGAGAATTTTCCAGTCCCAAGCCCAGACTATCCAGTTATCCTTCCGTGGGTTGAGAGTATAGTTGGGTACATCGCCCAGGAGACGATATACCCTTAGGTGACTTAGAGGGTGCAACCCATGACAGTGTGCTAGAAATGTGCTCTACTCGTCGGCAAGCTACAAGTCCATTAAAGCGCCCAGATAACGAGACTGCTTGTGACTGGAAATTCTCCATGTTCTAGTTTGATCTAATCATTAGCCTAATCCAATTTAGTATGAGTCCCTGACCGTGGTACCCAGGGAGTCACGTCCTAGACATGATGCAAGACAAGACAAGTAGATTTACACAACGCAACAAGAAGGAACACCTACGGTGTCAGGGCAAGTTAAGTACGACCAGTTGTCAAGTCGGGTCAAGTCAAGAGTGTGCTGCGACGGCCACTATCAAGATATCAAGTTACAGGGGATTAATTACAGGTCGCAGGTTACAAGTTAAAAGCCACAAGTTACAAGTATCCCAACAAGTTACTGCCCAAAATCAAAGAATGCTAGCAATAAATTAAAACACAAAAAATCGTGTCAAGGCGTGCCGGGTCAAGTCAAGTCGTGCTGTGGGCAAGAAATCTCAGAAAAACACAATTCAACAAGAGAAGGCAAGGACCAAGGGAAACCAAGGGACACCATGGCACAAGGTGTGCTAGGTCAAGGGGCAGTCCAAGGGTGCGGCCAAGTGCGCAGGGGGCCGAGGGCGCAGGGGGCGCAGCCAAGTGCGCAGGGGGCAGATGGCGCAGGGGGCCGAGGGCGCATGGGCCAATGGCGCAGGGGCCGAGGGCGCAGGGGGGCCGATGGCGCAGCGGGGCCGATGGCGCAGCGGGGCCGATGGCGTAGGGGCCAATGGCGCAAGGGGGCCGAGGGCGCAGGGGGGGCCGATGGCGCAGCGGGGCCGATGGCGCAGCGGGGGCCGATGGCGCAGGGGCCAATGGCGCAGGGGCAGCACGGTCGGCTGGGCGCGCTCGGGCGCCTGCCAGCAAGCGCGCAGCACAACGTGCGCGTGCGAGGGCAGCGCGGGGCGACAACCAGTGCTAAAGAGCGCGGCGCGGAGAGCAGCCCGACGCTAAACATCGCGGCTGGAGGGGTCTTCTTCTCCAAACCGAGAGGAACTCCAAGAACTCCAAAAATTCCAATCTTCATATCTAGGCCAAATCAAAACCAAATCTAGATTTTTAAAGTTCTAACTTGGGTGAAATTGAATTCGCTTCCACATGGAAGCCTCAAAACAAGGAAAAATCTAAGTTTAATAGATCAAAACCATATAAATCAGAAAATAGGAAAAACTTAGATCTAGAACAATGGAGACCCCAAATCACAAAATGCCAAGTTCTAATGTTGTTCCCCATAGCCTAATCTAGTTAATGGACAAATAAATTGTGGTGCTTATTTGGTGGCAAGGTGCACTTGCCTATGGTGTTGGTGGAGGAAGGATGAAGAAGAAGATGGAGAAATTAATGAAAATTATGGAGGAGAGAGAAAGTTAGGTGGGGATTTAATGAGGGTGGTTGTGGTGGAATGAGGGTGGAGGTTAGCTAAGGTGTTCCAATGCATATTAAACCAAACCAATTTCTTTTCCACAAAATAAAACCAAGCCAGGTCCAAAACCCATAATACGAGAAAACCTAAAATTCCACAAGTCAAGAAAAATAAAAATACATGCCAAAAATCCAACTACGGGTATAAATACGAAATACTGGAAATGAGGGTGACAACTCTACCCACCTTAAAAGAATTCTGTAATCGGAATTAAATCAAGGAGCTAGAGACTGACACGGCAAGTTACACTAAGCACCCACAATCTACACTAAGCAGTTCAATCATACAATCATACATACAAGCAAGGGATAGAAAATATAAGGCATAAGGAAGACATTATACCTTACGAGTCAAACAAGTCAGGATATCGCGATCGGATGTCGTCCTCACGCTCCCACGTTGACTCACCTAGAGAGTGATGACCCCAAGCAACGCGGACTAAACTAATAGTCTTGTTCTTGAGTATCTTCTCTCTTCGGTCCAATATAGACACGGGCCTTTCCTCATACGAAAGGTTGGTACCAACAACCAATTCCGAATGGTCTAGGATGTGGCTCGGGTCCGGGATATACCGTCGTAATTGGGACACATGGAATATATCATGCATCTCACTTAGCGACGGCGGAAGAGTAAGACGATAGGATACATCTCCTACTCGCTCCAGGATATCGAACGGCCCTATATACCTAGGACTAAGCTTTCCCCGTACGCCAAAGCGAATGACGCCACGGTTAGGCGAGATCCTAAGGAATACATGGTCGCCGATAGCAAACTCTAAGTGACGCTGATGGGCATCGGCCCAATGTCGCTGGCGATCTTGGATAACTCGAAGATGATCCCTGACTTTTTTGACTACTTCAACTGTCTGGGCAATCATTTCTGGACCGAGCATGTGCCTCTCTCTAATATCATCCCATGCTAGCGGGGATCTGCACTTCCTGCCATATAGTGCCTCGAATGGTACCATCTGGATACTGGCCTGGAAACTATTGTTGTACGAGAACTCCACCAGGTGTAGGTGATCCTCCCATGAACTACCGAAGTCAAGTGTACAAGATCTCAACATATCTTCAAGTGTCTGGATTGTGCGCTCCGACTGACCATCTGTCTGCGGGTGATATACTGAACTGAACTGGAGACGAGTTTCCAAACTCTCTTGCAGGCTACGCCAAAAGTGTGACGTAAACCTTGAATCTCGATCCGAGGTGATACTGACGGGCACACCGTGAAGCCTGACAATCTGCCTGAGGTACATCTCTGCTAGCTGAGCCGTAGACTGTCCAACTCTGAATGGAAGAAAACGAGCCACCTTCGTGAGCCTGTCGACTATAACCCAAATAGAATCTCTACCAGCTGGGGATCTAGGCAATCCAGTCACAAAATCCATGGTCACATGCTCCCACTTCCATTCTGGAATCGGCAAGGGCTGAAGAAGTCCAGCGGGCCTCTGATGTTCAGCTTTAACCTGCTGGCAAACCAAACACCGAGAGACAAACCGGGCTATCTCCCTCTGCATGCCATCCCCCCAGAAATGCTGATGAATATCACGGTACATCTTCGTGCCACCGGGATGAATAGAATACTATGAACTGTGAGCTTCTGCCATGATCTCTTGTCTGATATCTCCACTGGGTACACAAAGACGAGTGCCGTGCCGAAGTGTACCATCTTCATGAATGCACAACTCTGGCCTTCTTCCTGCCTCATACTCTGCTCTGAGCCGCTGAATCTTAGAATCTATAGATTGCGCCATCCGAATCCTCTCAACTATGCTGGACTGAACCTGTAGACTGGCCATCAATGCTACGTTGGTAGGAAGAACCACTTCAATTCCCATCTTCTGAAGATCTGCCAATAACTCTGGTTGCGCCGTTAGGAAATAAATTCCGGCTCTCCTGCTCAACGCATCTGCTACAACGTTGGCCTTCCCTGGGTGATACTACAAATCCACATCATAGTCCACCAATAGCTCAAGCCATCTTCTCTGCCGCATATTAAGGTCCTTCTGGGTGAAAACATACTTCAGGCTCTTGTGATCAGTAAATATCTCTACTCTATCTCCGTACAAGTAGTGTCGCCAAAACTTAAGTACAAACACTACTGCTGCCAGTTCCAAGTCGTGGGTCGGGTAATTCTTCTTATGATCACGAAGTTGACGTGATGCATAAGATATTACCTTCCCATGCTGCATCAAGACACACCCCAATCCTCTGCCTGAAGCGTCGCAATAAACTGTGAATCCTCCGGTCCCATCTGGAAGTGTGAGAATGGGAGCCGTTATCAAACCTCGCTTCAACTTCTCAAATGATTCCTGGCACTCTGCTGTCCAAGCAAACTGTACATCCTTGCGGGTCAACTGGGTCATCGGCACCGAAATCCTTGCAAAATCTGATATGAATCGTCGGTAGTAGCCGGCTAATCCAAGGAAGCTGCGAACCTCTGCCGCTGAACTAGGTACTGGCTATGGCTCGATAGCCACAATCTTATGGGGATCCACTTCCACTCCTCCTCGGGTAATGATGTGACCCAAGTACGAAATGCGATCGAGCCAGAACTCGCATTTACTGAACTTGGCGTACAACTGATGCTCTCTAAGCGTCTGAAGGACGATTCTGAGATGCTGCTCGTGCTCTGCTTCGCTCTTGCTGTAGACCAAGATATCATCTAGGAACACGATCAAGAACTGATCCAAGTAAGGCTTGAAAATACGATTCATGAGGTCCATGAATACAGCTGGCGTATTGGTTGCTCCAAATGACATAACAAGGAACTCCCAATGCCCATACCTAGATCGAAAAGCTGTCTTCGGGATGTCCTGCTCTCTGACTCTGATCTGGTGGTATCCTGACTGCAAGTCTATCTTCGAGAACACTGAAGCCCCTTTGAGTTGATCAAACAAGTCATCTATCCTCGGAAGAGGGTATCTGTTCTTGATTGTCACTGAGTTCAAGGTACGATAATCTACACATAACCTGGACGTACCATCCTTTTTTTTCACAAGAAGCATCGGGGCTCCGCAAGGCGATCCACTTGCACGAATGAATCCCTTGGTCCTCAGTTCTTCAATCATCTTGTACAAAATCTCCAACTCTGAAGGCGCCATCCTGTAGACTCTCTCTGATACTGGTGCTGTCTCGGGGATCAAGTCTATAGTAAACTCGATCTCCCGCTCTGGCGGCATCTCTGGAAGTTCCTCTGGGAAGACATCTGGAAACTCTTCAACTATCCGGGGTAACTGCACTGCTGCTACTGCCATCCGTAATACTGGGGATAATGATTCTACTGTGCCTCTGGAAAATGGAAACTCTGGCTCTCCTGGAATACTAAAGACAACCCTTCCAGCATGGCAGTCTATCCTAGCATACTGGTTCCTCAACCAATCCATGCCTAAGACTACATCATAGTCTGCCATAGGGAATTCTATAAATCTAGCGGAGAACTCTCTACCGCTAACTACGATCCGACACGAGGAAAATACTCGATCTACTACCACAAGACCATTACCAGTAAGTATATTGAGCCTCACTGATAATGACTCGGGCTCCAATCCTATCCGTGTCGCGAATCGTGCAGACATGAATGAATACGATGCACCAGAATCAAATAATACCAATACTGGAGAGGAGTTGACGAGAATAGTACCTGCCACTACCTCACCTGGTGCAACTTTTTCTTCCATAGCCATCATCATGGCCTGACCTTGTCCTCTAGCTGCGGGTCCCCTCTGCTGGAAACCTCTCTGCCTGCTCTGTACTTGGGCTTGGATATACTGCTGCTGGTTCTGCTGATGAAATGCCTGGGCCTGAGGCAACAATGGCCTCGGGTACTGCTGCTGCGGCATAGGTGCTGGTCCCCTAACCGATGGACTGGTTAGGTTAGAAGAGGACGAACTACCCCTATTCGGGCAGGCTCCAATCTTGTGATCTGCCGCTCCACAAGCCAGGCACAATCCTTGTGCCCTACGGCAATCCGCCACTACATGGCCTGGCTTCCCACAATGAGAACATCCCATCGCGGAAGTCTGCTTCTGCTTCTGCGGGTACGTCAGGGTTGAATGCTGAACCGACGTCACTGAGGCCGCCCGCCTCGGAGTTCCAATGGTCAAACTTCTAGCTGTCGGGGCTAGAGCTAATGATTGCTGCATCTGGTTGTGGGATCGCTTCCTACCTCCGGTCCTATCCACGATCCTCTGGGAGGTGTACTCATGCCTCCTAGCTGCTCTCAAAACTGCATCGAACGTCTGGTGCTCGAACTGCTCAACTGCCAACAAAATCTCCAAATGTAGTCCCTGTTGGAATCGCTGGGCCCTATCAAACTTGGTTGCCACCAAGGTGGGGGCAAACCTACTGAGTCTAGAAAACTCAGATGCATAACCGTCGACCGTTCTGCCTCCTTGCTTCAAGTTGGTAAATCTCGTCTGTAGGTCGTACCGAGCTACAGCATCGAAATACTTCGTATGAAATCTTTCTCTAAATACTGCCCAAGCAATGGGTGCCACTAATCCCATGGCTTGCGTTGCCTACCAACTGCGAGCTAAGTCCAGCAACTGTAGGCGTACCACCGCCACCTTCTCATTCTCAGGTGTCCTGGCTTCTTCTAGAACCACCTTGGTATCCTGAAGCCAAGCGTCCGCGGCAATCGCATCTTCGCTGCCATCGAAGAAGGAAGGATTTAAGCGCTTGAAGCTGTTGGCCGCGCTGTTCCCTGGATGACTGCCTCTAGTCAAGGCATCTGCCACTACCTGGTGCAAGGCGTCTCCTCGACGATCCTGGGAAGCTATTAAGGTCCTGATGAGACCTACCAAGGTGCCATCGTCAGGGTCTGCAGGCTGGACGGGCCGAACTGGGGGTTCTCCTCCGGGAGGTACAACTCTGGAGGCTACTCCAGAATGCTGGGCTTGATCTCCGAGTTGCTGGTCCGCGGGAAGTGCTCCACCTTGCTGATCGGCGGGGTCAGGTACAGTGCCGCTGAAGAAGACGACACAGGGAAAACAATAAGAAAGGACCAGGACAGATCAATGATACAAGCACATGATCAGGGCAAAAATTCCAGAGATTCAGAGGATATGAATGGAGATCAAAGACGAGTACTGATTGAGACATCTATTCGGTAAACCCTCACATATCTTGAATGCCAAGACCTGCATGGGCCACCACTTAAACCATGTGACGCCCCAGAACCAGAATACTGGAGAGCGGGGGCGTACATAGCCAGCTACGTATATCGAAACAGAATTCATCTCGCTATACGGTCACGGCTGTCTAGATATGAGGGTTTTCTACAAGCCAACGGTCTCTTAAGGTCAAGCCAATTGTCTCAATCTCAAACAAATAATATAATTGCAAGATATTAGACCACCAAATATACAATAAAAGGCGTCCCAAATATTACATATTCAGTTGATCATGAAGCTAGTCGTACAAAATGCGAGGACTAGCAAGAGTTAAGTCATACATGATCAACCCTAGGATTTGTTAATCATGTTTACAGCCCGTAGGCAGACAGTAAGTAAATGTGCATCGAGCTAACAGGTGCTCGTCGGCTAAACGCCTCAAAAGAATAATTTTACAATAGAGTGAGCGAAACAAAATAGAAAACCCACTCGTAGCCCGGGTTCCTTCTAGTCGCCACCATCGGGCTGGAGGTTCGGTAGATCCTCGGGTGCTGCTCCAAAATCTGGCCACACAAAACCAGCTGGGTCAAACCCCAGAAGAGCAAGTGCCACAAAGGAGGCCACGAAATAAGAACAAAAGCCAGCATATCAAAACATAAAAAATGGAAGAAAGTACTGATAATAAAGAGTACAACAGGATAATAAACGCCTAGGGACATGGAACCATTCCGGGAGCCAGATTACAACCCGTAAACCAAACAAGGACCGGGGTTGTAACCCTTCGCCTGAATAGCACTTGTCTCTATCCATTTATTGTTAAGACAAGTAAAACAATCATGTTCAGGGGAAAACCAGGTACAGGGACTAGACAAGACTCAGACAAGGCTGGACACCATCCATTCACAAACGGCCAAGCAATTACTACGGCTTACTAATTAACTAACTAGGGTTATCACAAGCCTAATTACTAACAAGATGCAATGAGAATTTCCCTGTCCCAAGCCCTGCAGACTATCCAGTTATCCTTCCGCGGGTTGAGAGTATAGTTGGGTACATCGCCCAGGAGACGATATACCCTTAGGTGACTTAGAGGGTGCAACACATGACAGTGTACTGGAAATGTGCTCTACTCGTCGGCAATCTACAAGTCCTTTAAAGCGCCTAGATAACGAGACTGCTTGTGACTGGAAATTCTTCATGTTCTAGTTTGATCTAATCATTAGCCTAATCCAATTTAGTATGAGTCCCTGGCCGTGGTACCCAGGGAGTCACGTCCTAGACATGATGCAAGCCAAGACAAGTAGATTTGTACAACACAACAAGAAGGAACACCCACGGTGTCAGGGCAAGTCAAGTACGACCAGTTGTCGAGTCGGGTCAAGTCAAGAGTGCGCCGGGACGGCCACTATCAAGATATCAAGTTACAGGGGATTAATTACAGGTCGTAGGTTACAAGTTAAAAGCCACAAGTTACAAGTATCCCAACAAGTTACTGCCCAAAATCAAAGAATGCTAGTAATAAATTAAAACACAGAAAATCGTGTCAAGGCATGCCGGGTCAAGTCAAGTCGTACTGTGGGCAAGAAATCTCAGAAAAACACAATTCAACAAGAGAAGGCAAGGACCAAAGGAAACCAAGGGACACCATGGCACAAGGTGTGCTAGGTCAAGGGGCAGCCCAAGGGTGCGGCCACGTGCGCAGGGGCCAATGCGCCGGGGGCGCAGGGTCCAAGTGCGCAGGGGGCCGAGGGCGCAGGGGGCGCAGCCAAGTGCGCAGGGGGCAGATGGCGCAGGGGGTCGAGGGCGCAGGAGCCAATGGCGCAGGGGGCCAAGGGCGCAGTAGGGGCCGATGGCGCAGCAGGGCCGATGGCACAGCGGGGCCGATAGCGTAGGGGCCAATGGCGCAGGGGGGCCGAGGGCGCAGGAGGGGCCGATGGCGCAGCGGGAGCCGAGGGCGCAGGGGCCAATGGCGCAGGGGGCAGCGCGGTCGGTTGGGCGCGTTCGGGCGCCTGCCAGCAAGCGCGCAGCACAGCATGCGCGTGCGAGGGCAGCACGGGGTGGCAATCTGCGCTAAAGAGCACGGCGCAGGGAGCAGCCCGGCGCTAAACAGCGCGGCTGGAGGGGTCTTCTTCTCCAAATCGAGAGGAACTCCAAGAACTCCAAAAATTCCAATTTTCATATCTAGGCCAAATCAAAACCAAATCTAGATTTTCAAAGTTCTAACTTGGGTGAAATTAAATTCTCTTCCACATGGAAGCCTTAAAACAAGGAAAAATCTAAGTTTAATAGATCAAAACCATGTAAATCCGAAAATAGAGAAAACTTAGATCTAGAACAATGGAGACCCCAAATCACAAAATGCCAAGTTCTAATATTGTTCCCCATGGCCTAATCTAGTTAATGGACAAATAAATTGTGGTGCATATTTGGTGGCAAGGTGCACTTGCCTATGGTGTTGGTGGAGGAAGGAGGAAGAAGAAGATGGAGAAATTAATGGAATTTATGGAGGAGAGAGAAAGTTAGGTGGGGATTTAATGAGGGTGGTTGTGGTGAAATGAGGGTGGAGGTTAGCTAAGGTGTTCCAATGCATATTAAACCAAACCAATTTTTTTTCCACAAAATAAAACCAAGCCAGGTCCAAAACCCATAATACGAGAAAATCCAAAATTCCACAAGTCGAGAAAAATAAAAATACATGTCAAAAATCCAACTACGAGTATAAATACGAAATACGGGAAATAAGGGTAACAGTTTAGGACATTGTGACTCTGTTGCAGACATCTGACATTACACTACTCTTTTCAGAGTATCAGACGAGTACATTCTCTGATAGTTCTTCCATTTACTTATCGTTTACTATATTTCAGTTGTAGCTAGTTCTATCTGATTCTCTGTTTCAAACACGATTTGATATTGCTGGATCCATTTCATGCGACACTCACTTATTTATGTCTGGCCTCTATTTCTGGAACCACCCTGGAATCATTTACTGGAACCACCCTGGAGTCATTTACTGGAACCATTCGTGTACTGGCTGGACTTATACCTATTTTCGTGTCGGATTATGGATTCACTTGTACTTGCTGGGCGGAGAAATATAGGAATAGGCATGTGAACATACCCAAATACTGGAACCACTCCCTTGGAATTATACTGGAACGATAGCCATCCCACACTTGGCCGAGTGTGTAGTATGCCGTATTACCTACAGCCGTTCACATGTCGATCCCGATATTTTAAAACACACTGTTAGAGTATAGGCTGGACTCACCCTGGAACCTTTGATCACCGACTGGACTCATCTTATACCGGACTCATCTTGTACTGGAATCACCTGGTATCAGATTTATGTTGTCTGGATTTACTTGGGTTTTGTACTTGTTTATATTTATATTCTGGACTTATATCATGTTGCTCTAGTTCAGCTAGTTTCTATTTACAGTCTTTATTGCTATGATACTTCTCTTGTTTTACTTACCTTACTTTCCTTGTATCTTAACTGTTTCTCTATACCATCACCTGTATACAAACTACCATGTTTATCAATAAAACTATCTATAACTGCTTTATAGTTCTCTGTCATTTACTTGGGATTTCTTGATGAATTGTACACGTTCCTGTCCTGACTGGACCTGTTGAAAATTTTACAGATGATTGCCCTGAGGACACATGCCCTACGTATTATGGACCATGAGACAGCTTAGCTACCTATGGCCTCGACACTCAGGAGTGATCGGGAGTTTTGCTAGTTGTCTTGTTTTAGCTTTCATGTTTTAGGACTTGAGTTGTATTTAAGTTGAGATATGATGTTTTGAGATTGTTGGAGATTATGTTATTTTAGTAGTTAGTTTTATTGTTGTATTTAGTCTTAGTTTTTATCTTCTGTGTTATCATATCGTGCTTAGACTGTGATTGAGATTACATTATATCTATACTTGTCCTCCGTTCGGAGTTGAGATTTTGACAAGTACATTATATAATTGCGTGAGTTATTGGTTAGATAGCGACCTAGAACAGCGTTCTACCACCGACACTGTGGCATAGGCTGGGCGTTGTTACGCACTCGTACCCTCATAGGGGGTGGGGGTCGTGACACCCACTCTTTCCTAAATCTACCTAACCCGAGTAGCAGCAGCTTCTCTGCTGATTTAATGAAACAAAGTTATTTTTACTATTACTATTATTTATTATTTTATCTGGTAATACTATATAATCGTATACGCCTACTAGTAAACTTTGGTACTTTAATCTATATATACGGGTGCATTATTAGGAGTATAGTTAATATAGTGTTTATATATATATATATATATATATATATATATATATATATATATAAAAAAATATATATATATATTTCTTTTCTTTTTTAAAAACCAAGCGGCCGTGTCGAAGACACCCAGCCACCGCTTGGCCCGGGGGCCGTGGGCAAACCACCAAGCCGTCCCCGTGGGGGCTCGAACTCCGTCCGATGCCCCAAGTGCCGGTGCGCCTAGCCACTTGAGCTACAAGCGCCCGGCTGTTTATATATATATATATATATATATATATATATATATATATATATATATATATATATTATTTTTTTTAAACCAAGTGGCCGTGTCGAAGACACCCAGCCACCGCTTGGCCCAGGGGCCGTGGGCAAACCACCAAGCCGCCCCCGTGGGGGCTCGAACTTCGTCCAATGCCCCAAGTGCCGGTGCGCCTAGCCACTTGAGCTACAAGCGCCCGACATATATATATATATATATATATATATATATATATATATATATATATATATATATATATATATATATATATATATTTTATATATATATATATATATTTTATATATATATATATATATATATATATATATATATAACAGAAGTATTCATGTAAAATATTTTTCCAAGTTATTATGTAACAAAAGCATAAGTATTTTGAGACTTGATCGTACATGATTTTGTAATCGGATAAGAAGTCCTAACATATTTTGAATACAATTTTTTTTAACTAAAAATATTATTTCCATAATTTCGGTTATTTTTGTTTATATAGTTCTCCATTATTGTAGATAACTTAATTCTATATTTTCTATTAAATAAATTTATTTTTGACCTAAAAATATTTTTCTGGAGTTTATCTAATATTTTGATATAGATTTCCATTATTACAGATAAGTTATAAATATTTACTAAATAACAATATATAGTTTTCAAATACTATAAATAGTTTCTAAAAATAGTATAAAGTATTTCCCTTAAATTTTCTTGATTATCACCAAGCCCGTGACTAAACCTTTTTTTTCCTATTCCCTCGCCAATTCTGTACATCCCCCTTATCAACCCTAACGAATTTGACCGTTCTGGATTCGATCGAACAGTCTGTGCCATCATCGAAGGCCATCTTGTATTGTTAAAATACCGAAGTCATAGTTCGTGCCACCTTGAATATCGTAGCACACTAGGCATCAATACCAGGCAAGATACCTTACCATTTGCTGTCTATTTTACTTTAGCTCATATTCATGTATTTATTTATTATTTTTTCTGTAAAATAAACTGTGTTATATTGTCATAATTAGATAGATTATACTGTGTAGTTCTATTTCTCGTACTTATTATTTTTATGCATATTAATCTTAGATTTAAGGGACCACCTTTTGTTTGTGTTGCATTCATAGGCCTTGACACGTTTGTCTACGAAGTTGCGAGTCGCATATAGAACTCGGACATCCGACTGGCTGGCCACCAGTATGTATAAGCCGTACGATAGGGTTAACTGCTAATAGTATTGCATGATAGTTTGAATTAGCGGTTATAGAGGTTATGTGTTGTTAAGGCAACATATAGGCATTGGGTGGGGAGGACATATCCTTAGCGTATGGGCTACTATGCACATTTTTCTTGTGACCGTACGCTCCGTCGGATATACGGGTTGACGGTCCTTTATTTTATTGCTGGCCACTGACGTTCGAGGAACAGTTATGCTTGAGCCCTCTGGTGCCCCAAGTGGGGACTATGCCGATCCTATTTTTAGCCAGAGAGCCCATACGTTGGAGGGATATTTTTAAACTGCATTCACATAGAATGGTAGGCTACCCTATCCGTTAGGTATAGGTACCTTTGGTTTGGGTACTTATATCTGATTGCGGCTTGGAACAACAACTTGTCGTGGACTAGTTTACCATATCTTGTCCTTGTTTGGTTGTAGGCGTGGTTCACTACTCCGATGAGAAGGTACTGAACCTTGTTGTGGTCCGGATACCATATTGGATTCATGGCATGGAAAGGTACTTCATCGTGGATTAGGGTGCCATCTCCTGTCCTTGTTTGGTTGGGGGGATGGTACGCTAATTCAACGGTGGAGTATTAGACCATGTTATAATCCGATTTGACTTATTATTGAGCAGTTTATATTCAGTTTTATGGCATGATATTATGTGTCTTGTTACGTCCCTCCGAGGACCTGATGATATCTCTAGGTGTGTGCTCTTGTCTTCTACAGGTATTCTAGCCGAGGTCGTGATCTTCTCTATTCATTCGAAGATGACTACTTTTGGATCGTCCTTCATTTTGCTTCACAAATTCTTTCGTCTGTATTTAATTCTTTTCATTTAAATAGTTGGTAGTAGATTTGCCTCCGCCCAACATCTTGTATAAAGACAATTCATGGTTATTATATGATATCTTTAATTCTTTTATTTTTGTGGATGCGATTAGTTAGCTGTGGTTTTACTGTATATAACTTACGTATATTTATTATACGGCTGGCATGTCTACGTTCCTAGTCCTACATATTTTGGGACTAGGGCGTTACACCTCCACTCCTTCGTCTTCTCCTTCCACGAAACCCTAACCCACCTCTGCATTGTCCACTACTCCATCTTCCTCCCTACCCATCTCCCCTTGTCCTTTACGTCCCTCCGCTCCCTCCAAATCCAGGACGTCTGATTAACCAACTACCGCCATCTCTCCATCCTTATCTCTGGATGCCCCACCCTCGAGCACCTCTCTCTCCTATACGTGAGTCACTGTGAAAGCCTCCGTGTCCACAGCCCCAACCTTTTCTCCCTAGAACTCTTCGTCGACTACGACCGTGTCGAGCTCGTGAGCGGCCAGACCGTGCACGAGCTGTACATTGATTTGGAAAGAGGAGACATGGACGTAGAACTGGTCGAGCTATTTCGGGGTGCCGTCTGTGCTGATCGCCTCTCCCTGCAAGGCTATACCATGGAGGTATAATGATGAGTTTGATGATATGTCTCTACGGTCATCTCCTTCCTACCTTCATGTTTTTTAATTCAAGACAATTTTAGGCTTTGGCGAAAGACAGCATACCCGAGAGTATTGTTATTCCCGGGGAGTGATTTTAAGATAAAAACTGATTTTAGCGCAACACTTCGAGAAAGGTGCACAAAGAGATCATGAAGGATTATGAGAGACGAAATCAAATTTAACACTTCGGAGAAGTGACAAATGATTTTAGTAGTAGCACCGTCAAAAGTCCATAAAAAGTTTCTGATTAGCTCAGAAAAAAATCTCGTTCAGAACGAGATTTCAAGTGGAGAAGAGATGAACAAAAGAAAAGAAAGCCTGCTAGGGTGATGGATCACCAGAACTCAAAGCTAGATTCGCCCCATATGAATAGCTTCCAGGAACCAGCAAGTTCGAAGACGAACTATGGAACACTCTGCTCTTCTAACTCCTCGGATGGACAAAACTCCCTCTGTTTCTCTCTTCTCTACTCTCTGGAAATTTTCGTAAGAAACTTATAGAATGAACTGAACTGAAAGAGAGGAGAGAAATGTATATAAGCGCGTGCCATAATTGTCCAGTCTGCAAAATGTTCAGATCTTGCACAGATACGACATCGCCAAATGCGCCAACCGCATGCACCGTGCCAACTGCGCCAACTGTACACACCGTTCTAACTATGCCCGTGCACACTCACGTACCCGCACACAATGTATACATCACATGCTGCATGTACATCGGGTCTATGGTCTAATGCTTACCTTCCATGGCCGGGTTTACAGTCTCTCGTCGTGATGAAGGTGGAACGTACTGACACGCATGTCGCTGCTCTATGTATGATGAAGCACGAGATACAGGCCCGGCGAAGCCCTTTCCTTTCTTAACATCGAATCTCCTGGGCGCCATTAGGGTTTGTCGAAGAAGCCTCTGAATCGGAACGAAAAAGAGACAGAGTGGTTAAAGGAGGAGGCAGGGTTTCGAGAAAATTATGTTAGTGAAAGGAAAGGCACAGAGCGTAAGGCTAATTATAGCCCAAACAGTTACGCAATCCATACTGAAGAATCGGGCTCGAGTTGACTGGCGCAACACAGATAGTTCTCTGGCGCAATCCAAACAAAACTAGCATAATTCAAAGTATTTCAAAACTTTGAAGTATTTTAAGTTTCAAAAACTTTGAAGGGGTCTTCTAGAGGCTAAAAATTAAACTGTGCCACCCATTAAGGTGTTCGATCATCAGATGGCGCTAAAATATTACACTGCGCCAAAACAATCAAGTTGCACAGCATCTGACTGTGCCAATGTCAGGTTGCACTGGAATCAGGTTACGCGAGCGCCATGTGGCACAATTTCTCGAGAAGCTGTAATGGCATCAACATTACTTGACAAACAGACAGCACGAAGATTGAGGAAAATCTGTTCAAATCTCATGTAACGCGGCGCTCAAGAAGAT
This sequence comes from Iris pallida, assembly GCA_029216955.1. Classification (NCBI taxonomy): domain Eukaryota; kingdom Viridiplantae; phylum Streptophyta; class Magnoliopsida; order Asparagales; family Iridaceae; genus Iris; species Iris pallida. The sequence continues at coordinate 1,293,117 of JANAVB010001200.1, forward strand.
TTTTTCAGCATGTAATTAATGCTGACAGCTGATTCGCGCAAGTCACTGTATGGCGCAAGGATTAATCAGTATAGCACAAAAACAACCTAGTCAAAGGTACCAGTTGGCCAGTTACGCCTATGCGCAGTCTGACAAGTTGGCGCCACTTGATCAATTCTTATTTTTAACAGGGTGACGTGGCGCACAAGCCACCAACTTTGCAGAGCGTGCTCACTACACTGCCCACGACCACGTGCATCTCAATCAAACGATACCACACGTCCATAGCAGTTGGTACAACCGCTCGTATAAGTTGTGACATTGCGCCATGCTAAATCTGATGAAGCTCGCGCAAGGTGATCAACTAGTTTTCAAGATAGAGTGACGTGGCGCACAAGCCACTAACTTCGTAGAACATGCCCACCACACTGCCCACGACCACGTGCATCTCAATCAAACGATGCCATATGTCCATAGCAGTTGGTACAACCATTCGCCCAAGTTGCTACATTGTGCCACGCGCAACCTGAAGCGCACGCAACCCAGAATAACTGCTAAACAGTTATTTCAAGAACTCTATAAGTAGAGTTTCAAATCAATCACAAGGCATCAGTGTGATCTAATCTCCTGCTAAAGTGCTGCTGCATTCTTCAGAGGCTCGTGTCTTCGATATCACATCGTCCAAGGGATAAAGTGATCGTCTTCTGATCAGATTCCTATAGTTGTACTTCCCTAAAAATCAATTGTACTCATGTACTCTTTTCTTAGTTTGTAATAAAACTTTTGTTCTTTGCAAACAAAATGGCGACTCTGCTGAAGACAACTTTCTCCTCCGACGAGAAAGTAACAACTCAATGTGATACCGCGTCGATCAACAAGACGCAGAAGACCGTGGTCGTTCAAGTCGACCAGACAGCCTACGAGACCATGATCAATACTGGGGGTGCCAAGCGCACTGCTGTCGCTGTTAAGAGCAAGACACGCTCTGTTTGGACTCCTAAGTCCTCGGTGGTGCAATCTCCTGCCTCTGTGCAACTTGTGCCCATCACTGCTTTGGCGCAACCTAAGGGAGACAGTATTTTGGAATAATCCCTCCACTTCTCCAATTCTGAAATCGAAGAAGACTCTGTCTCGACACACTGTTGTCCAAAACAAGGGAAAATGCCCTTTGGCCTTTTCTTCCTTGGTACAACCTGCAGCTGTTCCTGTCTCTGCGCAACTTGCGCCCATCACTGCTTTGACGCAACCTAAGTGAGACAGTCTTTTGGCTAATCCCTCCACTTCTCCGATTCTGAAATTGAAGAAAACTCTGTCTCGACACACTGCTGTCCAAAACAAAGGAAAGTGCCCTTTGGCCTTTTCTGCTACAGCATAACTTGCTCATGTTTCTGCTCCGGTGCAACTTACGCATGTTCATGCCCTGGCACAACCTGCACGTACTTCTGCACTAGCGCAACGTAAAGAGAAGTACTGTTTATTGATTCCTTTTTGCTACCAAATCAGAAGTTTAGTGGGAAATCACTAAATCAAGGAAAACGCTCTTTAGCTTTTCCTCATTCTGTTCGAGTCGTTGACTGCATGGAAAGTACTGCTCTCCTTAACAGAGACAACCAAATCTCTGTCGGGAAGATGGGTTCTATTTAAAATAAACCTTCCATGCAAAAGGGTATTATGCCTACTCCAAAGAGATCAGGGCAGGATCTACCAACCTTATGTATTTTAAGATCCCGACGAGGCAAACTACTAGTATCTTAAGTAGATGCATAAGTAGCTCCTCTGTCAGACTTGCGCACCTATATCAACAGGTGCCAATTAGGCTCAACCTCGAGAAATCATAAGATGTATCAAGCGTAACCGGCACCAATTGCTAACATACACCAGAGGAAGAATGCTAAGGTGAAAGATCCTGTGACTTATGCTAACCAGCTTAGCACGTCCATGTACACTCAAGGTACAGGACACCTCAGAAACAGGAATCATGTCCCAAATATCGTCAAAGACTACATTCTTGCAACTTCTTCTCGTCCTGTTAGTGACCTCCGTGAACTTTTAATATAGAAGCGGAAGGTTGCAAATCCATCCTGTCCAACGGTGGTCCAACAGCAATAGCATCATTATAATCACCACCATGAAGTTGTCATCAAATACTGTTGTCAGTCAGCCAAGCGGTCCATCTTTGACCGTTTGAATTATGTTCAGACTCCTGAACCAATCCTAGTGGACGAAGATGAATTACTCCTTGCTCTTGTCAACATGACATATCGAAGTACTGGGGGTGGAAAACGTCCAAGACGTAATGCATCCCGCAATCCTAGCCAGCAATACTTAGATCGGATTCATGAATCCAATGGAAGAGTAAATCAATATACTAGATCAAGAAGCCAAAAAATAATTGGTCAAAGGAATGTTCCTTCCGACCAAGACACAATCGGTCAAAGGAATCTTCTTGATTCTAACCAAGATTCCGTCAATCAAAAAGATATCCCTATCACTTATTCTGGGGATAGTTCTTTATGTGACTTTGATGCTGACAGTGAAAGTTTTGAAAGGACCATTCTTTCCACTAGCTCGTCTTCAAGGGCTAGAGAAGTGACTGCTGACGTCGTTACATAGGATCAAGATACTTCCAGTTCTTCCAGTCAAGAGCAGAGAATTGCTGCTTTGGAGGCTAGTTTGAAGAACATGGCTGAGATGATGACAGACATGCATGTTGTGATTATGGCACAACATATAGTTCCACCGGTCGCGAATCTGATTTTGACTCAGGAACCTGTGACAACATCAGTTCCCAGCAATATTGATCTGGAGGTACAATCTCCTTACACCGCTTCCATTCCTGCGCTGGCTATTCCAAGTCAATCTGGTGCCGGAGGTGGTACTTATCATGCGGTACCCCCTCCTAACACATTGAATCAATCCACTTCTCCGTAATCCACGGGAGATACCAATGAGGCCGTAAAACTTTTGCGTACTCAATTTGAGGCTTTTAAATAAAAGGATGGCCTGCAGAAGCTTGGGATGAAACAACCCTATCCCATAGAATGGAAAGAGGTCTAATTTCCTTCTAAATACAAACCCCCGCTGTTTGATGGCAGCACGTCACCAAGTCAATACCTCAATCACTTTGAAGTAACGACTGATCAACTTCAACCAAATGATGCTCTTCTTACTAGAGTATTTATCGGCTGTTTAGCTGGTGCAGCATATGACTGTATCGTAGTTTACCAGATGGGTGTATAACCTCTTTCGCTGACTTCAAACAAATATTCTTGGAACGATTTTATGAGGGAACCAACGACATGACTATGTCTGCTCTCATCAAAATCAAACAACGACATAATAAAATGACTGAACGTTTCATTGGACGGTTCCGTCGTGAAGCACTCAAAATACCTCTCGGAACTCCAGATGCTTTAACTATAGACACTTACAAATCAAACTTGTTGCCTATAATCAGCATGTGGATAGGATCAACACAGTTTCAAGATTGGCCTTCTTTTATACTGAACGCCAAAGCGGCAGAAGAGAGCGCTGACAAATTCAAGCAATTAGGCATTCAAATGCCTAATCTTGACAAAGATGAACGTGCTATACCAAATAATAATGGCCGTTAAAACAATCGTAAAAGTAAGAAAACTTTGGCCATTAACCTCAAAGGCAAGGAAGCCCTAGCCATCAATGTAAATCCGCCAACATCTACCCCTACAGCATCACCACAACGGGCACCACGTCCAAAAGAAGAATACTCTTTCGATGAAGATAATATCATAAGTATCTTTGATTGCCTCATCAAGAGCAATAAACTCCAACTGCCAGAACCTAAACGGCCAGATGAAGTTAGTATGACTGACCATCCTAAATATTGTGTTTACCACAGGTTTATTGGACATCCAACTCGAGCGTGCTATGTGCTCAAGGATAAAATTTAGGAGATGGTCAATTCTGGTGCAATCACTCTCCAGCAAGACGAGAAAACTGTAACGGATAATGTCGTCTCTTTACAGTTTAGAGATTTTCTAGCTCAACTTGTGCAGGATGGTGTCATCCCCATTCCGAGAACTACTCTGGAAATTGTTAATCTTTCACCTGCATGAACAGATGGTCTTGTTCCTCTGTCTACTGATAGAGGAAAGATTATATGGATTCATCCAGATTTAGTGGCGGACTTTGAAATACCATCTTCTTCGACCAAGTCCAAGAAGGCCACTAAAAATAAATCATATCATATGATTTCATTTGGTGAACATTGTCTTCCACCTCTAACAGCTACCTTCATCTCGGCAGCAGATAATCCTTCTTCTTCTTCCATTGATAAGACAATATTGTCAAAATCAGAAGCCAAATACCAACCAGCTTTCTATCTGTATAGTCCACAGTCTCGTGAACTCATGACGAAGATGGGATATGATCTACAAAAGGCCTATGATTTGAATCATAGAAATAGATCTCCTGTACCTATTTCTCTATGTCTTTCTTATGACCAATCTCGAGTTGGTTTGGGTTACTAGACAAACTCTCCATCTTGCTAAAAGAAACCTTCTAGAGATAAAACCCAGGCAAAGAGTTGCAATATGGTATCCTTTGAGCCTGTATCCGAAGAAGAAGTCTTAACTGGTACCAGATCTGGGAAACCTTACCTAACAGACTATTCAGAAGGTCAAGAAAACCCTGCTCCAGCTCTGGAGGCTCCTCAAGCATCATCTTCTCCTGCTATCAATAATCTATCAGCTTCATCACCCCAAATAGAGCCAACTCTTCCCAAATCGACGACAGCCGACAAAGAAAAATAGTCTGTCTGTTTCGACAAAGTATTGAAGAAGACTTCAACCATAGGACTTGAAAAGTCGTATAACTTTGATATACTGGCTCAGCTGGCCAATACTCCAGCAAGATTGTCAATTTTTGAGCTACTCCGTCTTTCGAGGAAGACTCGAGAAACGTTGAGTGAATCTTTGATGCAAGCTGATATTTGTTTAGCACTCCTCAAGAAGCCGGAGGAGGAGCCTATAACATGTTTTCATTGTCATAGTATGATGGAACTAATGCCAAACATCATTTTTACACAAGATGATATATTGTTGGAAGATAATCGTTATGATCGACCCCTCTACTTCACGGGATATGTTGATACCATGAAGGTTGATCGTATCTTGATCGATCCTGGGTTTGTACTTAGCATCATGCCAAAGACTCTACTAGATGCATTGAAGATTCCCGTACACAATCTTTCGACAACCATCACGACAATCCTGGGATTCAATTCTGGAAGAAGTGAACCTTTGGGAAAGATTCGCCTGAAAGTTTAAATGCACAATCTTCGTACGAAGGTTACTTTCTACGTGATCGATAATCACGGCTCTTACAATGCTTTGCTGGAAAGACCCTTTCTGCATGAGCATAATATTGTACCATCCATTTTACATCAATGCTTCAAGTATGTGGATGTCAATGGAGATGTCCAAAAGGAAGTAGTCGATTTAAATCCTTTCAGGGACATTGAAGCATATTTTACGGACTCTCGAATGTACAAAGAGGAGTTCATGAAAGTTGTATTGGCAATGGATTGTCACCCTCATTTTTTGTATTTCGTATTATGCTCGTATTTGATTTTGGCACGTATTTTTATTTTCCTGGACATGTGGTCTTTTGATTCTTGTAAGCAGGTTTTAACCATAGCTTGGTTTTATTTTGTGGAGAATGTTTGGTTTGGTTTGGTTTGGTTCAACATGCATGGAACACCATAAGCCTACACTCCACCCCCATTCCACCACAACACCCTCATTATAACCCACCTACTTCTCTCTCCTCCATAATTTCTTCATTAATTTCTTCTTCTTCTTCTTCTTCCTCCACCCACACCTATAGGCAAGTGCATCTTGCCATTAAATAAGCACCACATTTTATTTGTTCATTAGCTAGATTAGGACATGGAGAACAATATTAGAACTTGGAATTTTGTGATTTGGAGACTCCATTGTTCTAGATCTAAGTTTTAGTTATTTTCGGAATTCTTTGGTTTTGATCTATTAAACTTTGATTTTAGCTTGTTTTGATGCTTTCATGTGGAAGAGAATTCAATTTTACTCAAGTTAGAACTTTCAAAATCTAAATTTGGTTTTGATTTGGCTAAGTTGTGAAGATTTGAACTTGGTGTTCTTGAGAGTTCAGCCATGGTGGAGCTCTCGGCCACTGCTTTTTAGCATCTGGCCGATTGTGCACTATTCCCTGGCCTGCGCTCTTTAGTGCAAGGCCATTTGCGCACCCTGACCTGTGCTCTTTAGCGCATGGCTATTTGCGCAAGATCCTTGGCCAGTGCTTTGCGCTGCGCTGGATTGCGCTGGCGCAGGCCAGCCATGCGTAAGCCAGCCATGCGCAAAGTAACCCCTGCGCAATCAACCATTGCGCAATCCATCTCTGCGCAACCAACTCCTGCGCAGTTCACTCCTGCGCAGTCTACCTTCTGCGCAATCCATCTGTGCGCCATCTGCCCCTGCGCACTTGGCACCCTGCGCAGTTGGTACCCTGCGCAGCTCACCCTGCGCATTTGGTACCCTGCGCAGCTCACCCTGCGCACTTGGCACCCTGCGCAGTATATACCCTGCACAACCTACTTGTCTACGATGAATTTGTTATTTCTTGATCTTGGCTCTTCTATAGTCCTATTTTATATTAGTATTTTATTAGGTATTTTACGCCCATTTTATATCCTTACGCCTTTTGGCATGAACTTGATTTTGCTTAATATGTTTGGAATGACTATTGTACATGGCCTGGTATGACAAGGAACTAGCATAGCACGACAGTGACCCGTAGTGGTGCACTCCTGACATGACCAACCTGACTTGATAGTGGCCCGTCGTGGCGCACTCCTGATAAGTACCCTGACATGGTTTATCCTGATAACTTGATAGTGGCCCGTGGCGGCGCACTCCTGACTTGACTTGACTTGATAACTTGACTTGACTTGCCTTGGCACCGTGGGTGTTCCTGCTTGCTTGTTTGCACAATTCACTTGTCTTGTCTTGCATCATGTCTAGGACGTGACTTCCTGGGTACCACGGCCAGGAACTCGCGCTAAATTGGATTAGGCTGATTATTAGATCAAACTAGAACATGGAGAATTCCCAGTCACAGGCAATCTCGTTATCTGGGCGCTTTAATGGACTTGTAGCTTGCCGACGAGTAGAGCACATTTCCAGCACACTGTCATGTGTTGCACCCTCTAAGTCACCTAAGGGTATATCGTTTCCTGGGCGATGTACCCACCTATAACTCTCAACCCGCGGAAGGATAACTGGATGGTCTGCAGGGCTTGGGACTGGGAGTTTCTCACTTGCATCTTGTTAGTAATTAGGCTTGTGATAACCCTAGTTAGTTAAAGTAGTAAGCCGTAGTACTTGCTTGGCCGATTGTGAATGGATGGTGTCCAGCCTTGTCTAAGTCTTGTCTAGCTCCAGTACCTGCTATCTCCTGAGCATGTTTGTTTTGCTATTCTTAACGATAAATGGGTAGGGACAGTGAGCTATTCAGGCGAAGGGGTACAATCCCGGTCCTTGTTTGGTTTAAGGATTGTAACCTGGCTCCCGGAATGGTTCCACGTCCCTAGTCGTTTATCGCCCTGTGTACTTTTATTACTTGTACTTTCCTTTATTCTTATATTCTGATATGCTGGCTTTGTTCTTATTTGTGGCCTCCTTTGTGGCACTTGCTCTTTCTGGGGTTGACCCAGCTGGTTTTGTGTGGCCAGATTTCGGAGCAGCTCCCGAGGATCTACCAAGCTTCCAGCCCAATGGTGACAACTAGACGGAACCCGGGCCAAGAGTGGGTTTTCCTTTTTGTTTCACCCACTTATATGTAAATTTATTCTTTTGAGGCGTTTAGCCGACGAGCACCTGTTAGCTCGATGCACATTTACTTACTGTCTGCCTACGGGCTGTAAACATGATTAACAAATCCTAGGGTTGATCATGTATGACTGAACTCTTGCTAGTCCTATCATTTTGTACGACTAGCTTCATGATCATCCAATATGTAATATTTGGGACGCCTTATATATATATATTTGATGCTCTAACATCTTGTAACTCTGTTAATTGCTTGAGATTGAGACAATAGGCTTGACCTTAAGAGACTGCTGGCTTGTAGTAAACCCTCATATCTAGACAGCCGTGACCGTATAGTTGAGATGTATTCTATTTCAATATACGTAGCTGGCTGTGTCTGCCCCCGCTCTCCAGTATTCTGGTTCTGGGGTGTGACACGGTTTAAGTGGTGGCCCATGCAGGTCTTGGCATTCAAGAAATGTGAGGGTTTACCGAATAGATGTCTCAATCAATATTCGTCCTTGATCTCTGCTCGTATCTTCAAATCCCTGAGAATCTCGACCTGATCACATTGCTTGTATCATTGATCTGTCCTGGTCCTTTCCTTACTGTTCCCTATGTCGTTTTCTTCAGCGGCATTACTCCCGGACCTGCCAACCAGCCAGAGGAAGCTCGACAAGCACCCCAGCGCCAAGAAGATCAAGCTCAGCACTCTGGAGTAGCCTCCCGAGTTATGCTTCCCGGAGGCTCGGAACCTCTAGTTCAGGCAGCTCTGCCCGCTCAACCAGCTAGACAGGATGAGGGGCCTTTGGTAGGGCTTACCAGAGAACTGCTCGCATCCCAAGATCGTCGAGGCGACGCCTTGCACCAGGAAGTTCATGATGCACTAAACCGAGGAGGTCCCCAAGGAAATCAGGCGGCCAACAGTTTCAAGCGCTTGAACCCTCCCTTCTTTGACGGCAGTGAAGATGCGATTGCCGCAGACGCTTGGCTTCAGGATACCGAGGTGGTCCTGGAAGCAGCTAGGACACCTGAGAATGAGAAGGTGGCGGTGGTACGCCTACAGTTGTTAGACCTGGCTCGCGATTGGTGGGCAGCTCAGGCTATGGGATTAGCAGCACCAGTCACTTGGGCGACGTTCAGAGAGAGGTTCCAGATAAAGTACTTCGATGCGGTGGCACGGTACGACCTGCAGACCCGGTTCACCAACTTGAAGCAAGGAGGCAGGACGGTCGATGGCTATGCGACCGAGTTTTCCAGGCTGAGTAGGTTCGCCCCCACCTTGGTGGCAACCGAGTTCGATAGGGCTCAGCGATTCCAGCAAGGGCTACATTTAGAGATATTATTGGCTGTCGAACAGTTCGAGCACCAGACGTTCGATGCAGTATTGAAGGCAGCGAGGAGGCATGAGTATACCTCCCGGAGAATTGTGGACAGGACCGGAGGCAGGAAGCGGTCCCACAACCAGATGCACCAATCTTCAGCTCCAGCCCCGGCAGCTAGGGGTATAACTATTGAAACTCCGAGGCGGGCGGCCTCAGTGACGTCGGTTCAGCATTCGACCCCGACGTACCCGCAGCAGCCGAAGCAGAAGCAGTCTTCCGCGGTGGGATGTTCTCATTTCGGGAAGCCGGGCCATGTAGTGGCAGAGTGTCGTAGGGCACAGGGATTGTGCCTGGCTTGTGGAGGAGCCGACCACCAGATAGGGACCTGTCCGAATAGGGGAGGTCCATCATCTTCCAACCTTTCTAGTTCTTCGGTGAGGGGACCAGCCCCAGTTCCAGTCCAGCAGCAGCAGCAGCAGCAGCAGTACCCAAGGCCATTGGCGCCCCAGGCCCAGGCCTTTCATCAGCAGAACCAGCAGCAGTTCACCCAGGCTCCAGCACAGAACCGACAGAGGGGTTTTCAGCAGAGGGGACCCGCAGCTAGAGGTCAGGCTATGATGATGACCATGGAAGAAGAAGTTGCACCAGGTGAGGTAGTGGCAGGTACTATTCTCGTCAACACCTTTCCAGCATCTGTATTATTTGATTCTGGTGCATCGCATTCATTCATGTCTGCACGATTCGCGACACGGATAGGATTGGAGCCCGAGTCATTATCAGTGAGGCTCAATATACTTACTGGTAATGGTCTTGTGGGAGTAGATCGAGTGTTTTCCTTGTGTCAGATCGTAGTTAGCGGTAGAGAGTTCCCCGCTAGGCTCATAGAGTTTCCTATGGCAGACTATGATGTAGTCCTAGGCATGGATTGGTTGAGGAACCATTATGCTAGGATAGACTGCCATGTTGGCAGAGTTGTCTTTAGTATTCCCGGAAAGCCAGAGTTTTTATTTTCCAGAGGCGCAGTAGAGCCATCTCCTCCAGTATTGCGGATGGCAGTAGCAGCAGTGCAGTTACCCCGGATAGTTGAAGAGTTTCCAGATGTCTTCCCAGAGGAACTTCCAGGGATGCCACCAGAGCGGGAGATCGAGTTCACCATTGACTTAATTCCCGGGACAGCACCAGTATCAGAGCGAGTTTACAGAATGGCGCCTTCAGAGTTGGAGATTTTGTACAAGATGATTGAAGAACTCAGAACCAAGGGATTCATTCGTGCAAGTGGATCGCCTTGGGGAGCCCCGATGCTTCTTGTGAAAAAGAAGGATGGTACGTCCAGGCTATGTGTAGATTATCGTACCTTGAACTCAGTGACAATCAAGAACAGATACCCTCTCCCGAGGATAGATGACTTGTTTGATCAACTCAAGGGGGCTTCAGTTTTCTCGAAGATAGACTTGCGGTCAGGATACCACCAGATCAGAGTCAGAGAGCAGGACATCCCGAAGACGGCGTTCAGATCTAGGTACGGGCATTGGGAGTTTCTAGTTATGCCCTTTGGAGCGACCAATGCGCCGGCAGTGTTCATGGACCGCATGAACCGTATCTTCATGCCTTACTTGGATCAGTTTGTGATAGTGTTTCTTGATGACATCCTGGTCTACAGCAAGAGTGGAGCAGAGCATGAGCAGCATCTCAGAATTGTCCTCCAGATTCTCAGAGAGCACCAGTTGTACGCCAAGTTCAGTAAATGCGAGTTCTGGCTCGATCGCATTTCTTACTTGGGTCACATCATTACCAGAGGAGGAGTGGAAGTGGATCCCCAGAAGATTGTGGCTATCGAGGCATGGCCAGTACCTAGCTCAGTGGCAGAGGTTCGCAGCTTCCTTGGATTGGCCGGCTATTACCGGCGGTTCGTCTCTGATTTTGCAAGGATTTCAGCGCCGATGACCCAGTTAACCCGCAAGGATGTGCCGTTCGTTTGGACAGCAGAATGTCAGGAATCATTTGAGAAGTTGAAGCGAGGTTTGATAACGGCTCCCATTCTTACACTTCCAGATGGGACCGGAGGATTCACAGTTTATTGTGACGCTTCAGGTAGAGGATTGGGATGTGTTTTGATGCAGCATGGGAAGGTAATTGCTTATGCGTCACGTCAACTCCGTGATCATGAGAAGAGTTACCCGACCCACGACTTGGAGCTAGCAGCAGTAGTGTTTGCACTTAAGTTGTGGAGGCACTACTTGTACGGAGACAGAGTGGAGATATTTACTGATCATAAGAGCCTGAAGTATGTTTTCACCCAGAAGGATCTTAATATGCGGCAGAGAAGATGGCTCGAGCTACTTGTGGACTACGATGTGGATTTGCAGTATCATCCAGGGAAGGCCAACGTCGTAGCAGATGCGTTGAGCCGGAGAGCCGGAGTTTATTTCCTGACGGCGCAACTAGAGCTATTGGCAGATCTTCAGAAGATGGGAATTGAAGTGATTCTTCCTTCCAATGTGGCCTTGATGGCCAGCCTACAAATTCAGTCCACCATAGTTGAGAGGATCCGGACAGCACAGTTAACAGATTCCAAGATTCAGCGGCTCAGAGCAGAGTGCGAGGCAGGAAGAAGGCCAGAGTTATGTATTCATGAGGATGGTACACTTCGACACGGCACGCGTCTTTGTGTACCCAGTGGAGATATCAGACAGGAAGTCATGGCGGAGGCTCACAGTTCACAGTACTCCATTCACCCAGGCAGCACGAAGATGTACAGAGATATTCGTCAACACTTTTGGTGGAATGGTATGAAGAGGGAGATAGCCCGGTATGTCTCTCGATGTTTGGTTTGCCAACAGGTCAAGGCTGAACATCAGAGGCCAGCTGGACTTCTTCAACCTTTACCGATCCCAGAATGGAAATGGGAACACATTACCATGGATTTCGTGACTGGATTACCCAGATCTCCGGCAGGCAGAGATGCTATTTGGGTCATTGTGGACAGGCTTACCAAGGTGGCACACTTTCTTCCATTTAGAGTTGGACAGTCGACGGCGCAGCTAGCAGAGATGTATCTCAGGCAGATTGTCAGACTTCACGGAGTGCCAGTCAGTATAGTATCAGACAGGGATACGAGATTCACATCGCACTTCTGGCGCAGTCTTCATCAAAGTTTGGGGACTCGTCTCAAGTTCAGCTCAGCGTATCATCCGCAGACAGATGGGCAGTCAGAGCGCACTATACAAACTCTCGAAGATATGTTGCGGTCATGTACCCTTGACTTCGGTGGTTCGTGGGAGGATCACCTGCACCTGGTGGAATTCTCGTACAACAATAGTTTCCAGGCCAGTATCCAGATGGCACCCTTCGAGGCTCTGTATGGCAGGAAGTGCAGATCTCCGTTAGCATGGGATGATGTTGGAGAGAGGCAGATGCTCGGTCCAGAACTGATTTCTCAGACGGTTGAAGTGGTCAGGAAAGTCAGAGATCACCTCCGAGTTGCTCAGGATCGCCAGCGCCATTGGGCCGATGCTCATCGGCGTCCCTTAGAATTTGCCGTCGGCGACCATGTATTTCTTAGGATCTCGCCTACCCGCGGCGTCATTCGTTTTGGCGTACGGGGAAAGCTTAGTCCTAGGTATATAGGGCCGTTCGATATTCTGGAGCGAGTAGGCGATGTGTCCTATCGTCTCGCTCTTCCACCGTCGTTAAGTGAGGTACATGATGTATTCCATGTGTCCCAATTAAGACGGTACATCCCGGACCCGAGCCATATCCTAGATCATTCGGAATTGGTTGTTGGTACCAACCTTTCGTATGAGGAGAGGCCCGTGTCTATTTTGGACCGGAGGGAAAAGATACTCAAGAACAAGACTGTTAAATTAGTCCGTATTGCTTGGGGTCATCACTCTCTAGGTGAGTCAACGTGGGAGCGTGAGGACGACATCCGATCGCGATATCCCTACCTGTTTGACTCGTGAGGTATAATGTCTTTCTTATGCCTTACGCTTTCCCTTCCTTGCTTGCATTGTATGATTGTATGATTGAACTGCTTAGTGTAGCTTGTCTGTGCTTAGTATGGCTTGTCGTGGCAATCTCTAGCTCCTTGATTAAATTCCGAGGACGGAATTCCTTGAAGGTGGGTAGAGTTGTCACCCTCATTTTTTGTATTTCGTATTATGCTCGTATTTGATTTTGGCACGTATTTTTATTTTCCTGGACATGTGGTCTTTTGATTCTTGTAAGCAGGTTTTAACCATAGCTTGGTTTTATTTTGTGGAGAATGTTTGGTTTGGTTTGGTTTGGTTCAACATGCATGGAACACCATAAGCCTACACTCCACCCCCATTCCACCACAACACCCTCATTATAACCCACCTACTTCTCTCTCCTCCATAATTTCTTCATTAATTTCTTCTTCTTCTTCTTCCTCCACCCACACCTATAGGCAAGTGCATCTTGCCATTAAATAAGCACCACATTTTATTTGTTCATTAGCTAGATTAGGACATGGAGAACAACATTAGAACTTGGAATTTTGTGATTTGGAGACTCCATTGTTCTAGATCTAAGTTTTAGTTATTTTCGGAATTCCTTGGTTTTGATCTATTAAACTTTGATTTTAGCTTGTTTTGATGCTTTCATGTGGAAGAGAATTCAATTTTACTCAAGTTAGAACTTTGAAAATCTAAATTTGGTTTTGATTTGGCTAAGTTGTGAAGATTTGAACTTGGTGTTCTTGAGAGTTCAACCATGGTGGAGCTCTCGGCCACTGCTTTTTAGCATCTGGCCGATTGCGCACTATTCCCTGGCCTGCGCTCTTTAGTGCAAGGCCATTTGCGCACCCTGACCTGTGCTCTTTAGCGCATGGCCATTTGCGCAAGATCCTTGGCCAGTGCTTTGCGCTGCGCTGGATTGCGCTGGCGCAGGCCAGCCATGCGTAAGCCAGCCATGCGCAAAGTAACCCCTGCGCAATCAACCATTGCGCAATCCATCTCTGCGCAACCAACTCCTGCGCAGTTCACTCCTGCGCAGTCTACCTTCTGCGCAATCCATCTGTGCGCCATCTGCCCCTGCGCACTTGGCACCCTGCGCAGTTGGTACCCTGCGCAGCTCACCCTGCGCATTTGGTACCCTGCGCAGCTCACCCTGCGTACTTGGCACCCTGCGCAGTATATACCCTGCACAACCTACTTGTCTACGATGAATTTGTTATTTCTTGATCTTGGCTCTTCTATAGTCCTATTTTATATTAGTATTTTATTAGGTATTTTACGCCCATTTTATATCCTTACGCCTTTTGGCATGAACTTGATTTTGCTTAATATGTTTGGAATGACTATTGTACATGGCCTGGTATGACAAGGAACTAGCATAGCACGACAGTGACCCGTAGTGGTGCACTCCTGACATGACCAACCTGACTTGATAGTGGCCCGTCGTGGCGCACTCCTGATAAGTACCCTGACATGGTTTATCCTGATAACTTGATAGTGGCCCGTGGCGGCGCACTCCTGACTTGACTTGACTTGATAACTTGACTTGACTTGCCTTGGCACCGTGGGTGTTCCTGCTTGCTTGTTTGCACAATTCACTTGTCTTGTCTTGCATCATGTCTAGGACGTGACTTCCTGGGTACCACGGCCAGGAACTCGCGCTAAATTGGATTAGGCTGATTATTAGATCAAACTAGAACATGGAGAATTCCCAGTCACAGGCAATCTCGTTATCTGGGCGCTTTAATGGACTTGTAGCTTGCCGACGAGTAGAGCACATTTCCAGCACACTGTCATGTGTTGCACCCTCTAAGTCACCTAAGGGTATATCGTTTCCTGGGCGATGTACCCACCTATAACTCTCAACCCGCGGAAGGATAACTGGATGGTCTGTAGGGCTTGGGACTGGGAGTTTCTCACTTGCATCTTGTTAGTAATTAGGCTTGTGATAACCCTAGTTAGTTAAAGTAGTAAGCCGTAGTACTTGCTTGGCCGATTGTGAATGGATGGTGTCCAACGTTGTCTAAGTCTTGTCTAGCTCCAGTACCTGCTATCTCCTGAGCATGTTTGTTTTGCTATTCTTAACGATAAATGGGTAGGGACAGTGAGCTATTCAGGCGAAGGGGTACAATCCCGGTCCTTGTTTGGTTTAAGGATTGTAACCTGGCTCCCGGAATGGTTCCACGTCCCTAGTCGTTTATCGCCCTGTGTACTTTTATTACTTGTACTTTCCTTTATTCTTATATTCTGATATGCTGGCTTTGTTCTTATTTGTGGCCTCCTTTGTGGCACTTGCTCTTTCTGGGGTTGACCCAGCTGGTTTTGTGTGGCCAGATTTCGGAGCAGCTCCCGAGGATCTACCAAGCTTCCAGCCCAATGGTGACAACTAGACGGAACCCGGGCCAAGAGTGGGTTTTCCTTTTTGTTTCACCCACTTATATGTAAATTTATTCTTTTGAGGCGTTTAGCCGACGAGCACCTGTTAGCTCGATGCACATTTACTTACTGTCTGCCTACGGGCTGTAAACATGATTAACAAATCCTAGGGTTGATCATGTATGACTGAACTCTTGCTAGTCCTATCATTTTGTACGACTAGCTTCATGATCATCCAATATGTAATATTTGGGACGCCTTATATATATATATTTGATGCTCTAACATCTTGTAACTCTGTTAATTGCTTGAGATTGAGACAATAGGCTTGACCTTAAGAGACTGCTGGCTTGTAGTAAACCCTCATATCTAGACAGCCGTGACCGTATAGTTGAGATGTATTCTATTTCAATATACGTAGCTGGCTGTGTCTGCCCCCGCTCTCCAGTATTCTGGTTCTGGGGCGTGACATGGATAGTGAGGAAGATCAGAAACATACTTCAAAAGATATTCTCACGATTTTCGTCAAAGGACATGCTACTTGTCCCTCTCAGACATTGATTATACATCTTTCCTCTCATAACAAACAACCTCCTGCTGTAGAAAAGGAACAAAGGGAGCTCACCTCTTCTGAGCCGCTTGTTATCGACCTTTGTCGTAACAAACCTTCTCCTTCTCCTCTGGTTATCAACCTTACTAAGCCTTCTGTGAAGGCTAAGAATCATGTTGTAAATGATGATGTACAAATCAATAAAGTAGCATCTCCTTTACAGTATACTGACGTCCTTTATTACACTCGATGTTATTTAAAAATGTTAGATAACTTCGAACCACTTACCATAGGAGCAGTTGAAGCTTCCCAAAATGAAGTATTGCTCGTGTCAATGCAGAACTCCTTCTTAGTTCCTTCCAGGAAGAAAAATAAACTTCCTATACTTTTTAGTAAAGAAACGGAACAAAAGATCACGCCCGATAGTGAAGAAGAAAATCACGATAACGGAAGACTTCAACTACGTCGTTATAGTGAGCAATCAAAAGATATCATTCAAAAGATGGGCTATAATTTTAAATCTAGTCTCAATGGCGACAAAGGAAGGCGAACTCCTATTCGTATTCCTGCTCTGAAAGGAAAATCACAATAATACTACAGCAAAACGAAGCGGGGATTAGGTTATACTTTACCAATTCTGACTCTAGAAGCCTTCGAATCTGAAGAAGAAGAACGATCTAACTCTTCTGATTCTATCTCATGGGATTCAGACACAAGTGTAGGGCACGTCCATCGCGTGACTCTATTTTCTAATATGGTGACTGCCAAGTTCTCGGAAGATGACGAAGACTTTGCTGAAGCTTTTGAATTTGATCCTTGGGCACAAAAGATGGATACTCAATGGGAGCTTCGCTTTGAACAGCATGAGTCACCTACTGAAGATTAATTGGTTCAAGTCAAAATTGGAGATGAAATTTCTCCAAAATTGATATTTGTCAGTAAAAGCCTCCCTGAAGCGGATAAACAAGAACTAATCCAACACATTAGGGAATATATTGATGTATTCGCTTGGAGCTATAAAGACATGCCAGGGTTGGATCCTCAGATCACTACCTACAAGCTCAATATTCTGCCAAATACAAAGCCAGTTAAACATCAACAATATCGGTTTCGACCTGACATAATGGATGCCATAGAAGCTGAAGTCAAGAAACTCATCGCCTGTGGTTTCATCAGAGAAGAACAAGATTCGGACTGGGTGGCTAATATTGTCCCAGTTTTGAAGAAAATAAGGAATGTCCGGGTCTGCATCGACTTCAGAGACCTTAATGAAGCCTGTCCCAAAGACTAATTCCCTCTTCCAATCACCGATGTCATGATTGACAATACTTGTGGATTTGAACGTATGTCCTTTATGGATGGATTTTCAGGATACAATCAAATCAAGATGCATCCAGAAGATGAGAAACATACATCTTTCTGCACTCCTCTTAGAGTCTATTGCTACACTGTTATGCCATTCGGTCTTAAGAATGCTGGTGCAACTTATCAGCGAGCCATGAGTACCATCTTTCATGATCATTTATGAAAGACTGTTGAATGTTATGTTGACGATATTGCTGTCAAAAGTCGTCTAAATGATGACCATATTCAAGATTTGAGAACTATTTTTGATCTAATGTGCCAGCATCAACTCAAGATGAATTCCACCAAGTCATTCCTGGGAGTCTCTAGTGGCAAATTTTTTGGATTTATTATTACCTCTAAAGGTATACACGTTGACCCTGAGAAAATCAAAGCCATTCAAGAGATGCATCCTCCATGCAACCTAAAAAAGCTACGAGGATTCCAGGGACGGCTTGCGTACGTCAGGAGATTCATCTCAAATCTCTCTGGACGCTGTAGACCGTTCACTCAACTTATGAAGAAAGGCGTGTCTTTTATTTGGACTGAAGAATGTCAACAAGAATTTGAAGACATAAAGCGGTACTTGATGAACCCTCCAGTTCCAGTGCCTCCAGTATCAGGAATACCCTTCCTGATGTATGTTCGAGCAATGGACCATTCCCTAGGTGCTTTATTAGCTCAGAAGAATAAAGAGGGTCATGAACATGCTATCTATTACCTTAGCCGTATGATGGTTGGAGCTGAGCATCGATACACTCTAGTAGAAAAAGAATGTCTAGCTTTGATGTTTGCTATTCAAAAGACGAGACATTATATCACTGGCTAAACTATTCATGTTATTTCTAGAGTTAACCCTCTCAGGGTCCTGATGAAGAAGCCCAGTACACTCAATTCTAGGCTTGCAACATCGGCCATATTGTTAGCACAATATGATATGGTTTATGTTCCTCAAAAGTCTGTTAAAGGTCAAGCCCTTGCTGACTTTTTGGCAGCTCATCCAGTTCCTGAAATATCTAAACTCTACGATGAGATTCCAGATGAAACCTTGGAGTCCAACATGATTTCAGAAGAAATTCTTATTTGGCGTTTATTCTTTGATGGTGCATCCAGAATTGGACCAAAAGGTGCTATTGTTGCTGGAGTCAGAATCGTTCTCGTCTCACCAGAAGGGTTAGCTATCCAAAGAGCTTATTCTTTAGATGAGTCATGTTCCAACAATGTGGCTGAATACAACGCTCTGCTCCTTGGTCTCTAATTGACTAAATAATTAGATATTGAGTATCTTAAAGTTTACGAAGACTCCAAACTGATTGTCAATCAAGTTAGAGGCACATACGAAGTTCGACATCAAGATTTGGTTCCATATCATGATGCAGCGATCAGGATGGCCACTTCATTCAAAGGCTTCTTCATCGAGCATGTACACCGAGCATGTAACACAGAAGCTGATGCACTTGCTAATCTTGTAGCAGTATTAGCAATTCTTGTCAGAAGGCAACAAATGATCGTCATCACTAATAGAGAGTTATTTTGTGTCCAGAATAACTTAAATATGGAAGTTAACAACCCAAATATGGAATTCAATAATTCAGTTAAAATTTGTGCCATCAATGAAGATTGGAGGACTCCTTTCATAGACTTCGTAGTCTATGATATCCTACCCGAAGATCCCAAGGGGGCTACAACAATTTGACGATGGTCACTCAGATTTTACTATAATTATACTACAAAGGCACTCTATCGATGAATGTTTGACGGTTTACTCCTATGTTATCTTGCGGGGGAAGAAGTAAACAAATACTTCGTGAAGCTCATGACGGTGTTTGTGGTGCACATCAACCTGGTCCTAAATTATAGGATCGTATTTGCCGTATGGGCTATTATTGGCCCTTAATGGTATCTGATGCAATCGAGTATGCAAAGAAGTGCCGAGCATGTCAAATCCATGCTGATTTCATTCATCAACCATCGAATTTCTTTACCCGACAACAGCATCCTGGCCCTTTGAAGCTTGGGGTATGGATGTCATCAGTCCTATCAACCCTCCCTCGTCTCGAGGACATCGGTTCATATTAGCCATAACTGATTATTTCTTAAAATGGGCTGAAGCAATACCTCTAGCTGAGGTCAAAACAAACATCATTATCAATTTTATTAAGCATCATGTGATCTACAGATTCGGTGTTCCTCGACAAATTATTCATGATAATGGGCCACAATTCATCAGTCAAAAGTTCACTCGATTCTGCGACGACAACATGATCAATAATATTGCTTCTACAGCTTACAATCCTGTAGCTAACGGGTTGGCAGAAGAATTTAACAAGACCATCATCAAAATCTTTAAGAAGTTTGTTTCTACCAATAAACGAAACTGGAGTAAGAAGCTTGGAGAATGTCTGTGGGCTTACCGTACTACTATACGTACTCCTATGGGCTGCACACCTTTCTCTTTGGTATACGGATGTGAGGCCGTCTTACCATTGGAAATCCAGATCCCTTCCCTAAGAATTGCCATTGCCAACAAACTCACAACCGAAAATAATGATCGCCTGAGACTTCAGGAGCTTGAAGCGCTTGACGAGAAACGGCTCTAGCTCAACAACATATTCAGTTATACCAAGCTCGTCTATCAAAAGCCTTCAACCGTAAAGTCAAAGTTCGAACATTTCAAAAAGGAGAATTAGTTCTAACCGTCATACGTCCTATGACTATGATGCATATGAGCAAAGGTAAATTCGAAGCGAAGTGGGAAGGACCCTATGTTGTAAGCAAAATTTTCTCCAATGGAGCTTATCAATTGACTGGTATGGATGGTCGAGTCGCCATGATGCCCAGTAATGGCAAATTTCTCAAGAAATACTATGTTTAAAAAAAAGAAGAAATATCAACACAGAGACTTAGAATGTAAATAAAATTCTTTTTTATTTGCAAAAATTTAGACAGAAGGAAATACATAAAATTAACGAGGACCAGAGCCCTCTTGATTGAAAACATATTTCGCAAGAAGCTCGAAGACATTATTGCCCGATGATACCAGCAGTTCGCAGGTGGCCTTCCTCAGAGCTTCTTTCTCGGCAGTACTCCCATGCTCCACCAGCTTGGCGAGAATGTCCTACTTCTGTCCAGGGACAACCGAGCTTTCTCCGACTTTTGGCTGAGTAGGCGGCAGAGGCTCATCGGAAGGAGTGTCGAAGGCGGCTTTGATCTTTGAGATGACTTCCGTCTCCTTAGGCAAATCTTTTGAAGACATTTGTAAATAAGAGAAAATGAGTGAATGATGCTTTCAGAAAAGTTCCACACTATTTAAAGGTAGATGAAAGCCAAACATTCTGTCTCATGAATCGAAACAAGCTTTCCTCAAAAAGGCATGTTCGTTCATCTTGTAAAAAGATCTTCATTTACTATTTGTCTCGAGAATCGAAGTAACCTTTCCTTGAAAAGGCATGCTTATTCATCAGTCTTTTCATCTCTATTTCATTTATTATCATTTATTTACTTTTTCGTAAATAAAGCCACAAGATAATAAATACTCAAAATCCCCTGTGGAGTCTTATCCAAATCATCAATTCCGTCTTTTAAAACCCAGTTGTTTTAAAAGATGTCTTTTTTTATTATAAATTCGTATTATCACAGATATTGTCTTTTTAGACACGATATTATGTCTTTAAGTCCCAGCGGACTTGAAGATAATTTATAGAAAAATGGGTTCATGTCCACATTACCTCTGGATTCTATTTTCTATATCATCACGTCAAAACATATCATAAAGAAGAGAAAATTATTTTTTATTCCTTCTTTAAAAACATAGATACATCTTGATGGAAATCTATTACATCTCGGATTTTCATTCTAAATCTAACAAATGAAGGTCTATTACAGCTTTGGATCTTCTTGTTGGTGCCAGTTCCTTGTCGTCTCGACCTGAAGCAGCGAGCAAGTCAACGGAATCAAATCTGGTCTTCTCTCTCAGAAAGACGAGAGGAGAACCACGGAGTGCAGCAGTTCGAAGAAAAGTTGCTGTTAATACAACTAGTGAAGAAGAGACGACCCTTCATAAGAAGTAGAAATAAGATCACCCTCGTGATACGATTCCTAATTCTGTCTCTCCACCGTCCAACTCTCATGTATAAAGGCCCTTCCTACCATCTTGAGGAAGCCCTTTTAAGCATGAAGAGTTCTAAGCTCTCTGATGTGTGTGTCAAAGGTGGTTCAACTTCATAACATCTAAAATCACCGATGCTAGTTCTAGAAATTTTCGTTAGTTGATCTCCTGCAAGCATCAGAAAGAAGAAGAGAATACAGTAAATGTTCTTTTTTTATCATAATTATTCATGTGCAATTGAAGCTGAAAACATTTTGCACGTCTATAGGCATATATTTCGAGAAAAAATGCCACGTGGTATTTGGATGTTGATGTTAACAGAATCGAGAAAAGTTTAAAAAAAGAAAAAATGCGCGGGATGTGTCAAGACAGTTACACAACAAAGCTCAAATTCGTAATGGTTTAATAAAGTCCTTTTTTTTATTTCATAATAGAAAAGAGGACAGACACTACAGACATAGGCGCTATAGGCCATAATGTAAAATGACTCTTTTGCATCACATCACTTCTTTTTTTCGTCATCAGTCTGATGCAAGGCAGCGCTCAGTTCCTCCATGTTATAGATTCCCGAGCGATGCATCAAACGAAGGAATCCTTCCCTATGTTCTAAAGCGCCACGCTCTTCGGAAGAAGAAGATGGCCCACCTCTGGAATGAGCGAGGACTGTTGGAGTCAGACAAAAACAGTCGAGAAAGTTTTTTGCCCTCAGCGACGGGTCAGCTTCTAGCAAGTACTCTGCAGGCGCAGAGTGCAACTCCTTCTCAGAAGCTTTGCCGTCGCCATGGTTTTTCGTCTCCGACTTCATGTTCTCTTTGGAAGCCATAAGAGTGAATGAAGATGGCGGCTGGGCATCATGCCCATATATATTTATACAATAAAGGTCAGCCCCCCGCCGACTCTTCGTCTTTCCAATAAATGGGCACGTATCACTTAACGAGGGTGAAAGTAAAAAGACTTTTTGAAAAAGGCTCCCCATAAATAGGTTCATCATTGGGAATGAACCGAGTATTTAATACTCTATTTAGTCAGGATTGCACGACATTCACATTGCGCCACACTCAACATGCGCAGCCATCAGGTTGTGCAACAATCATGTTATGCCGTATCTTACCGTGCAATGTGCCAAAATTGTGCCCAAAATACAACAAAGATTTTGAAGCATCGCACAACATGGGTCGACAATAACCAAACCCTAAAAAGGGAGGCATAAGTTATGAGTTGCGCCCCACTCTAAAAGAAATGGGTGCACGATGTCAGGAGCCGACCAAACCCTAAATAGGGTGATCGATGATCAGGTATATAGTCTAATGCTTACCTTCCATGGCCGGGTTTACAGTCTCTCGTCGTGATAAAGGTGGAACGTACTGACACGCATGTCGCTGCTCTCTGCATGATTAAACATAAGATACTGGCTCGGCAAAGCCCTTTCCTTTCTTAACATCGAATCTCCTGGGTGCCATTATGATTTGTCGAAGAAGCTTCTGAATCGGGAAGAAGAAGAGACAGAGTGGTTAAAGGAGGAGGCAGGGTTTCGAAAAAATTATGTTAGTGAAATAAAAGGCACAGAGTGTAAGGCTATTTATAGCCCAAATAGCTAACTGAAGAATCGGGCTCGAGTTGACTGGCGCAACACAGATAATTCTCTGGCGCAATCCAAATAAAACTAGCATAATTCAAAGTATTTCAAACCTTTGAAGTATTTTTAAGTTTTGAAAACTTTGAAGGGGGTCTTGTAGAGGCTAAAAATTAAGCTGTGCCACCCATGAAGGTGTTCAATCATTAGATGGAGCTAAAACATTACACTGCGCCAAAATAATCAAGTTGTGCAGCATCAGACTGCACCAACATCAAGTTGTGCTGGAATCAGGTTGCGCGAGCGCCACATGGCGTACTTTCTCGAGAAGCTGTAACGGCATCATCATTATCTGACAAACTGACAGCACGGAGATTAAGGAAAATTCGTTCAAATCCCGCGCAATACGGCGCTCGAGAAGATTTTGTCAGCATGTAATTAATCCTGACAGCTGGTTCATGCAAGTCTCTGTATGGCGTGAGGATTAATCAGTACAGCACAAAAACAACCTAGTCAAAGGTGCCAGTTGTCCAGTTGTGCCTATGCTCTGTCTGACAAGTTGGCGCCACTTGATCAATTCTTATTTTTAACAGGGTGACGTGGCGCATAAGACACCAACTTCGCAGAGCGTGCTCACTATATTGCGCACGACTATGTACATCTTAATCAAATGATGCCACGTGTCTATAACAGTTGGTACAACCGCTCGTGCAAGTTGTTACATTGTGCCACGCGCAACCTGATGAA
The DNA here is from genome assembly GCA_029216955.1 of Iris pallida. Lineage (NCBI taxonomy): Eukaryota > Viridiplantae > Streptophyta > Magnoliopsida > Asparagales > Iridaceae > Iris > Iris pallida. Next base: position 1,316,919 of record JANAVB010001200.1, read on the forward strand.
GCTCGTACAAGGTGATCAACTAGTGTTCAAGACAGAGTGACGTAGCGCACAAGCCACTAACTTCACAGAACGTGCCCACTTTACTGCCCATGACCATGCGCATCTCAATCAAACGATGCCATGCGTCTATAGCAGTTAGTACAATCGTTCGTGCAAGTTGCTATATTATGCCACGCGCAACCTGAAGCACGCGCAACCCAGAATAACTGCTAAACAGTTATTTCAAGAACTCTATAAATAGAGTTTTAAATCAATGACAAGGAATTAGGTATGATCATAATCTTCTGCTAAAGTGCTGCTGTATTCTCCAGAGGCTCGTGTCTTCGATATCACATCGTCCAAGGGATAAAGTGATCGTCTTCTGATCAGATTCCTATAGTTGTACTTCCCTAGAAATCAATTATACTCCTGTACTCTTTTCTTAGTTTATAATAAAACTTTTGTTCTTTGTAAATAACTGTAACATGAGGATATCGTCTCCTTCGTAGTGCTGTTTACAACTCTTTAATTTCAACATACAATATTAGGCTACCTGCCTATATGTGGTGCTACGCCGCTGTGACTTGGCTTACAAAGTTGAGGCATTACCCCTACCTGGGAACCTCATGGTGGAGTCATCCACTGTAGCATGGAGTTGTAACACTCCTTTTAGTGCTATGCTACCATGCTTCATGTAAAGCACAACAGGTATTTACTCTGCTTGAGAACTCATTAAGATGTTTAAGCCATCCTCACCACAGGAAATGTTCTCCACAGAAAACATATAGTAGACAACAGTGGTTGTGGGTCCGTATCCCCTCCATGTCACAGAGGACATGTATCCACTGTTCCTGATATTTTTCCAGTTATTGGTCCTCCATTGAACCAAAAGTTAGATGCCTAGTAGATTTTTCTTTGAACTAATAGCATAAAACTTTATGGTAGGATTACAATAACACAATATCAGAATGCCTTCAAGCCCATTTTACTAGCTGTATTTTCGACCAGCTGGCGCTTGAGGCCCTTTGTGAACGGATCCACCAGGTTCTCCTAACTCCTAGCATCAATCACTATAATGACACCTCTTTTGATGAGATCGTGCACTGCTCTGTGCTTTAGCCGCACAGTTCTCTTCTTCCCGTTGAAAAGGTTATTTGATGCCACTACAGTAGTCGCTTGGTTGTCGCAGTACATAGGTATTGTCGATATCTGTACTCCAACTACTGGAAGATCATACATGAGCTCCCAAAACTATTTTGCTTCTTCTGCTGCAGAATCAAGTACAAAAAACTCAGATTCTATGGAGGAACGAGAGAGCATAGTCTGCTTTTTCGACTTCCATGATATAGTAGCTCCACCAATCGTGAAGATGAATCCACCTGTGGATTTCTCACTTTCCACCTCTGAGCACCAGCCTACAATAATAAAGCCTTCTACTACTGGCGGATCTCCGCTATAGTGTAGTGCATATATCTGAGTCTTCTTGAGATATCATCTTCCGTTTCATACCTTTCCAGTGCTCAACGCTTGGGTTGCTCGTGAATCGACTCAGCATTCCCACGGCTAAAGCTATGTTATGCCTAGTGGCATTAGTAGCATATATCAAACTCCTAATGATGCTTGTATACTCCAGCTGCGTGATGCTTTTCCTCGAATTAGGCTTCAGCTTTAGGTCACACCTATAAGGCGTATCGATCACTGGAAGATCCTAATACCCATAGCGTGTAATCATCTTCTCAATATAATGAGTCTGTGACAGCGCCAGTCCAGTGTCTGTTCGGATGATCTTGATGCCCAAATCACATCAGCTTCTCCAAGTCCTTCATAGTGAAGTTTGTCGAGATGAACTTATTTTTCTCTATGACACAACCCATATCTGTACCAAGGATCAGCATGTCGTCTACGTACAGACAAACGATTACACCTCTTTCATCAGCAAACTTTATGTAAATACACTTGTCCATTTTGCTGACCCTATAGCCATTTGACCTTATAACCTTGTCAAACTTTTTATGCCACATTTTGGGAGCCTGTTTCAAACCATACAAGAATTTCACCAACTTGCAGACTATTTCTTCAAGACCTTTGACGATAAATCCTTCAGACTGTAGCATATAAATCTCTTCGGTTAGCCTGCCATTCAGAAAAGCTATCTTTACGTCCATATGATGTATCACCAACTTTTGTATTGTTGCGAGAGCAATTAATATTCTGATGGTGGTCATCCAGGCTACTGGATCATACGTGTCGAAGTAGTCAATCTCCTGCTTCTAAAAGAACTCCTTAGCTACTAGCCTAGCCTTGAACTTGTCAATACTACTATCTGCTTTCATTTTCTTCTTGAAGATCCATTTGCATCCGATGTGTTTCACTCTTTCAGAAAGATCAACCAACACCCAAATGTTATTAGAGGTGATTGAATCAATTTGATTGTCGATCGCCTCTTTCCAAAAAATATCGTTGTTTTTCATAAAGAAATTCTCTTTATTTGTTGTGTTTCTGGAAAAATTACAACTGTAGGAATCCGATCTAGAAGACGATCGCTTTATCCCTTGGACTATGCGAAGAAGAAAAGCTCTCAAATTTTTGACAGTAGATATCAATGTATCTGTACAATGAATAAGAAAAAGAACTCTATTTATAAAGTCAAAACAGTAACTGAAAAGATAACTACCTCACCACTGGTGCACTTGAAAAGTCACGCAGACTCTAAATACACGCAGGGTTAATGAGTAGTTACTGGACGTGGCCCGTAACTGTTGGACACATGGCATCAGTGTATGGGTCGTGTGCAAGTTACTGGGCACGCGAGAGAGAGATCGGTGGCATGGCTGCCACGTACTCCAGTTGAAATGAAATCCACGCTGACTTGCTGAAGGCAAAAATCCAGGCAGATTTATTGACGCAGACTCGTTGAAGACAAAATCCACGCAAGCTTTGAAGAAGAATACTTCAGAATTCACGCAGGCTTTGAGAAGAATAACTCAAAAGTCACGCAATGTTTTGAGGAAGGAGAAGGTTCAGAATCCACGCAAACCGCCAGCTGTCTTGATTTGGCACGCTTCGTCTGACACAAAATCTCTGACATTGATTATATTGTCAGCCGCATTAAATGAAGATAAGACCCAAAGTCACGCCATCTTGGTGAATAGTGAGTCTTGCTAAGGAAGATTTCGAAAATCACGCAAAAGACGGCTGTGATCTCTCGAGTTCTGTGCATACATGGCATATGAGGAGACGTTTCTCGACTGTTGTGTTGTCAGTCATTATGATTCTGACGTATGGCTGAGCTATCTCTGCGTGACTTCTAAAGGAGATGGCCAGGCAGAACTTAGCGTATCTTTTGTGCTGCTTCTTGGATCACTCTGCGTGACTTGTTCTGATCAACTCAGCGTGACTTCATTTTTGAGGCCTACAAAACCCCCTTCAAAGTTTTTGAAAAATGATAAAATATTTTCGAAATACTTTGAAAATAGAGATGATGAAATGAAATCAGTCACGCTGAGATGACTCTAAAATTTTTTGAAAGTCGAAAAGACTTCAAAGTTCTTTGAAAACATCCAAATGAACTTATTAAATATCATAATGACTCTTCGTTCTCCGAGACTGATTACGTCCAATTTATGGTGGAATTTGAACTGTCGACGAGATCTGTTATATAAATAGGAAGAGATTCTCAGCTTTGATATTCATCTCTCAAAAATATGACCCCAAAGGAAGCAGCCGAAAAGGAAGCACGCAAGTTGGGCTTTTGTTCCCATAGTGACCCACTTTTGGGGGCAAAGAACTCGAACCTGTCGTCATCGAGCTCAAGGACGACTCCACGCAGTTAGCCAAGAATCTTTTGAGCTACTTTGGATTGGATGGCTCGTCTTCTTCTGATGGGCGGAGCCTTATGGAGAAGCGTGAAATGCTCGAGACTCTGTTGCATCGTCTGGGAGTTAAGAGCGTAGAGGAGTTAGGCATCAAACTTAGCCGCTCTGGAAAATAGAGCGTAACTTTCTACGCTTTTGTTACACTTTTCTGTTTTGTCTTTTTGTAAGGACATCAGTGCCTGTTTAAAGAATGAAGTACAACTTTTGTGTTTGATCTGCGTGCTTTTTAATGAAGAATATTAATTAGCACACTTTGACTGTTTCCAATGTTGCACTATCTCCCGAAGTACACGTGACACTCATTCCACAATTTACGAGTGCTATTTATGCGGATCTTTTCCAAGAATAGACCTGCACTTGACCCTTTAAATAGATGGATGAACTCCACACAAACTCATCTTCCCATTCTTCTTCCTCTCTTCTGAGAAATGAATTTTCTGTGAGAAGAAAATAAGAAAGCCATGTTGTCTGATGTCAGATCTCTGTGCACGCTACCAGACATGGGTCTGTCAATCCTTCGCAGCAGACTCAGCGGTAAGTTCAATATACACGCATCGAATTTTTTTGTTTGCTAAAGACAAATTCATCTTCCTGAAATGAACAGAATGCATCTGTCTTTGCTTGGCCAATTTCTGTTGGCTGATTTTTTCTTACTATTTCTTGTAGAATTTTGGCTGAAAATTTTCTTCAGAACTGGCATTGGGGATGTGGATGCTGTGGAGAATGTCCTGCTGACATCTACATCAGGGAGCTCATACGCTTTTGATGCGTAAATCAGACAACTCAGAACTCTTCGTGAGATAGAAGGGTCTTCCTTAGATGGTAGGAAGAGCCTTTATACACGAGAGTTGGATGGTGGAGTCAACTCTACTACCGAGAGATTGGGTAGTAGAGTTCCTCTGACGGCAGAACTAGGAATCGTATCCCAAGGTTGGATGCATTCCTGTCTGCTTGAGGGGTTACCCCCATCCACCAGTTGTACTGGCAGCAATATATTTTCGTGTTGCCCTACTCTGTGGTTCTCCTCTCGTCTGAGAGATAAGACCAGAGTTTGATTCCTGCTGATCTGGTCGTGACTGAGACCCAGACAGTCAGGAATTACCACCAACAACGAATCTGACGGAGAAGGTCCGACGAAAAAGATCCAAAGAAGAAGGTAGATCTCTATTAAGTTATCGTTGTGGTGTAGAATGAAAATCCAAGATTTGTAATAGATTTCTATTATGATTTGTAAGAAAGTCTAAGAAAATGTAATAGACTTTTTGTGGTGAAATGGGAATGGAAATGACAATTCTTCTATGCTCAATGATTTGTATTTGTGGATGAATTGTGGACATGATAGATAATAAAATTATCTTTTCTGTTTTAGAGTATATGATATTATCAGAGGTATTATGGACATGATAATATATAGGAACTCGAAAGAAAATAGATTGATTTCTATGCAGAGGTCAAAACATGACAAATGAGTAAGTAGATTCGGAATTGATTCAGAGGTTATGAAAACGTGATCAATAATGAATCCCCACTTAATGAACTGATAGAAGATTATGAACGGATGAACCATTAGGAAATGATGAACAGATAGACAGTCGAGTGAATGTAATAAATGAACGAACGAACCGTCAAGTATTAATGAACATGTGAAACGTCGGATGAATGTGAGAAATGAATGGATGAACTGAATATCGGGAAAGAATACGTCCCTTCGATCCTTGTAACCATATGCCTATAAATAGAGCATATATTTGAATAGAAGGATCGCATTTTATCCACAATGTCTTCTGAAGAGAATATAAAGAAGGCTGAAGTCGTCCTCGAAGCTACTGAAGGTGTTAAAGAACATCCACCTCCGCAGAAGAAGAAAATGGACGAAAGCTCGTCTACTCCCAAGCCGCCGAAAGATATCCTGGACGTCCCGGTCGAACCAGGAGAAACCGAAGAAGAAGAAGCAATGAGGCTGGCTGCCTGTCAATTCTTGGTGCGGTCAGGAAAAGATGTACTCAATTCTTTTGCTGATTATGTATGTGGTCCTCGTCCCAATTATGAAAGGGATTACAGTGATCTTCCATGATGATGTACTCTTTTTTCTTGAGGAATTTGTCTCAAATAAACTCCGTTTAAGGAAACTTTGTTTACGATATATCCTTCCCACTTTATATTTTTGCCTTTATTCATTGATCTTTTGACTCAGAAATCAGAAAGACTAAATATCATTTTCATAAATATGATATTGAGATAGAAAATTCAGAGGTAATATGGACATGATTTTCTGGATATCAAATTTGTTGAGAAAACGATACAAAGTAGAATACCTATCTCCACTGGGGATAATAGATATCAGAATGATTCTTCGGAAAGAACAATGAAACAGGTGGAGAATGATGGGAGGACAATCTTGATAGAAATATTAGACGTAGTACTTCTTCAAGAATTTGCCGTTGATGGGCATCATAGTGGCTTTACCATCTAGAGTAGTGAGTTGATAAGCCCCATTAGAAAAGATCTTATTGACAATGAATGGACCTTCCCATTTTGCATCAAACTTGCCCTTACTCATGTGTGTCATAGTCATCGAGCGTCTGACAGTAAGCACAAGTTCTCCTTTCTGAAATGTTCGAATTCTGACTTTCTTGTTAAAAGCCCTTGAAATTCTAGCTTGATAGAATTCAATATTCTGTTGAGCAGATAACCGCTTTTCGTCCAGAGCCTCCAATTCTTGAAGTCGAAGACGATCATTATTTTCAGCAGTAAGTTCATTAGCGATTGCTATCCTTAAAGAAGGAATTTGAATCTCTAATGGGAGAACAGCCTCAGATCCGTACACCAGAGAGAAAGGTGTACACTTAGTAGCATTACGGACTGTAGTACGATAAGCCCACAAATATTCCCCGAGCTTGTCACTCCAATTACGTTTGTTAGTGGAGACAAACTTCTTTAGGAGTTTGATAATAGTCTTGTTGAAAGCTTCTGCCAATCCGTTAGCTGCTGGATTATATGCGGTAGAAGCCACATTATTGATCCGGTGATCGTCACAGAATCGAGTAAATTTCTGGCTGACGAACTGTGGTCCGTTATCATGAACAATGCGTCGAGGAACACCAAATCTGTAGATGACGTAGTGCTTAATAAAGCTGATGACATTAGACGTCTTAACTTCAGATAAAGGAATGGCTTCGGCCCATTTGGAGAAGTAATCGGTTATTGCGAGAATGAACCGATGACCTTTAGATAACGGTGGATTGATCGGGCCGACAATGTCCATGCCCCAAGCTTCGAAGGGCCATGATGCTGCCGTCGGATGTAGAAATTCCGAAGGTTGATGTATAAAATCCGCATGGATTTGGCAAGCTTTGCATTTCCTTGCATATTCAATGGCATCTGATACCATAGTTGGCCAATAATAACCCATCCGTCGAATACGGTCTTGAAGTTTTGGCCCAGGTTGATGCGCTCCACAAATTCCATCATGTGCTTCACGAATAACTTGTTGGGCTTCATCACCGGCAATGCACCGAAGGAGTAAACCATCATAAGATCAACGATATAAGGTCTTTGTTGTATGATTGTAATAGAATCTGAGTGATCGTCGTCTGATAGATGCTGCCTCACTCGGATCATCTGGAAGAATATCATATAATACAAGATCTAAGAAAGGAAGTCTCCAATCTTTATCCGTATTCTGATTCTCAGTCGAGTTACTGAAGATGAATTCCATGCTGGAATCGGATGAAGATGACATCGATTTACGACTGAATCCAAATCCTCTTGTTGTGTTGACGTCATGAGATGTTGATTCTTCAATGTCAACTGGAAGTCCTAGAGTCAGGTTATTTTCAAGATGAAATAATTCTCGATTACGAACAACGATCATTTGTTGCCGTCTGATTGGGATAGCCAGCACCGCTGCAAGATTAGCAAGGGCATCAGCTTCTGTGTTACATGCTCGCCTAACATGTTCAATGAAGAATTCCTTAAATGATGAGGCCATAGATATGGCCGTTCTATGATAAGGAACCAGATCTTGATGGCGAACTTCATAAGTACCCCTGATCTGATTGACAATAAGTTTAGAGTCTCCATACGCCTCCAAATGTTGAATATTCAGATGTTTAGCGAGTTGAAGACCAATAAGTAATGCGTTGTACTCAGCTACATTGTTTGAACACGGCTGATCGAGAGAATAAGCTCTTTGGATGGTAAGACCTTCTGGCGATACAAGAACAATTCCAACTCCAGCAACAATATCGCCATTAGGACCAATTTTTGATGCTCTATCAAAGAATAGACGCCAAGTAGGATCTTCTTCAGCAATTTGATTTGAATCTAGGACTTCATCTGGGATTTCATCATAGAGTTTTGAATTTTCCGGAATTGAGTGAGCAGCCAGAAAATCAGCTAAGGCTTGTCCTTTGATTGATTTCTGAGGAATATAGTGCATGTCATACTGAGCAAGTAGGATTCCCCAGTTAGCCAATCGAGAATTCAAAACACTGGGTTTCTTCATCATGATCCGTATAGGATTGATCCTGGAGATGACATGAATAGTCTGACCAATGATATAATGACGTGTCTTTTGGACAGCAAACATCAAGGCTAGACATTCTTTTTCAACCGGTGAATATCGAGGTTCAGCTCCGGTCATAGTGCGGCTGAGATAATAAATGGCTTGTTCATGGCCATTTTGATTCTTTTGAGCGAGTAATGCACCCAATGAATGACTCATTGCTCGAGTATAGAGGAGGAACGGTATTCCTGAGACGGGAGGTACCAATACTGGAGGGCTCATCAGATATTGTTTTATATCATCGAATGCTTTCTGACATTCATCATTCCAGACAAAAGAGACACCTTTCTTCATAAGTTTATTGAATGGCCTGCAGCGTCCTGATAAATTAGAGATGAATCTCCTGATATAAGCGATTCTTCCTTGAAATCCTCGTAGCTCTTTTAAGGTGCGTGGAGGACGCATCTCTTGGATGGCTTTGATCTTCTCGGGATCCACGTGTATACCTTTAGAGGTAATGACGAAGCCGAGAAATTTACCACTAGAGACGCCTAAGAAGGACTTAGTAGGGTTCATCTTTAATTGATGCTTACGCATTAGATCAAATATAGTCTTCAAATCTTGGATATGATTCTCCTTTTGTCGACTTTTGACTACAATATCATCAACATAGCATTCGACTGTTTTCCGCAAATGTTCACGGAATATAGTGCTCATAGCTCGTTGATAAGTTGCTCCTGCATTCTTAAGACCGAATGGCATAACTGTATAACAGTATGTACCAATCGGCGTTCTGAAAGAAGTGTGCTTCTCGTCCTCTGGGGACATTTTGATCTGATTGTACCCAGAATACCCGTCCTTGAATGACATTCGTTCAAATCCACAGGTATTATCAACCATGACATCAGTAATTGGTAGAGGGAATTCATCTTTAGGACATGCCGTATTGAGATCGCGGAAGTCTATGCATACTCTGATCTTGCCAGTCTTTTTAAGAACAGGAACAATATTAGCCACCCAATCGGGATGTTGTTCCTCTCTAATAAACCCAGAGGTAATGAGTTTATTGACTTCAGCTTCAATTGTATCCATGATGTCTGGACGAAATCGTCGTTGTTGTTGTTTGACCGGTTTAGCATTCGACAAGATGTTGAGTTTGTGAGTTGCAATCTGTGGATCAAGACCTGGCATATCTTCATAGCTCCAAGCAAAGACATCAATGTATTCACGAATGAGTTTGATCATGTCTTTCTTATCAGTTTCTGAAAGACTTTCACTGATGAATATTGGTTTGGGAGATCCCTCTTCACCAACATCTATTTGAACAAGTTTATCTTCAGTCGGAGGTTCTTTTTGCTCGAAACGGAACTCCCATTGATTATCTAATCTTTGGGCCCACTGTTCTGATTCAGGTGAGATTTCAAACTCTTTTTCGTCTTCATCACTTTCTTCAGAATGGTCAATGGAAACCATATTGGAAGACAGAAGGTTGCAATAGAAGTCACCGATACTCGTATCGGAATCCCAAGAAGTGGTACTAGAAGAGTTAGATCTCTTATCTTCGTCAGACTCAAGATCTTCATGGATAATATTGATGAAAGGAGTAGGAGCAGTATAACCTAATCCGCATTTCGTCCTTCCATATCTCAAAGGAGGAATCCGGACAGGTATTTTTCTTCCTTTTCCATTATTGAGGCCAGTCCTGAAGTCATAGCCCATATTTTTGATGATGTCTCTAGATTGCTGACTATAACGACGTAGTTGTAATCTTCCAGTATCATCATTTTTGTCATCATCTTCAAGATCAGAAGGATTTTGAGGCCCTTTGTAGAAGAATATTGGAATGTCTCCTGGCTTTCTGCTGGGAACTAGAAAGTATGAAGATTGTACAGGTTCTAGAGATACATCTGTATGAACAGTCTGTACAACTCCTATGGTTATTGTGTTCAAGTCATCTAACAGATGTAAATAACTATGAACATAATTACACACATCAACGTACTGCAAAGGTGGAGACTTTTCATTAAATGTAAAAGCAGCAATATTTACATTGAGAGAAGGCTGAGCCTTAGAGATTTTAGCCAAGTCAATGACTAAAGGGGGAGAAGAAGAAGAAGCTTTGTTTCGATTAAGATCGATAACAAATAGCTCAGAAGAGGTGAGCTCCCTTGAAGTTTGAGATGGAAGAGTAGTCCGCCCTCTAACTGGAATTAGCAGAGTATCTTGTGAAGGTACAGAAACTGTAATATGCCCACTGACAGGAATGATCAGTGTATTTTGAGTATATGACTGAGGTAACGGAGAGATCCGTCCACTCACTGGAATGATGAAAGAATCTTCTCCAGAGGGTTTAGGAGATTGTTGCTGAGTAGTTCGACTTTTAACAGGGATTATTAAAGTCTCACTTTGTGCGTCTTCTTTCTCCATAGCTTGTATGATCCTTGTATACTCTTCTTTGTACATTCGGGAATCATTGAAATAAGCTTCAACCCCATGGAAGGGATTTATATCAGCAACTTCTTTTTGTACTCTTCCATTGCTATCAATGTATTTAAAATATTGATGAAGAGTAGAGGGCACCACATTATTTTCATGAAGAAAGGGCCTCCCCAGAAGAAGATTATAGGATCCCGCGATCTCGATCACATAGAAAGTGACTTTAGATCTGAAATCGCCTATCTGAAGCTTCAGATGAATCTTTCCCAAAGGCTCACTTCGGCTTTGATTGAATCCCAAGATAGTAGTAACCGTCTTGGAGAGCTTGTGAAGAGGGATTTTTAGTTCATCCAACAAACTCTTTGGCATTATGCTTATAGCAGACCCTGGGTCAATGAGGATACGATCTATCTTCATCGTATCAATATAACCAGTGTAGTAGAGAGGTCGGTCATGTCGATTATCCTCCAGTAACATGTCGTCTTGTGTAAAGGTGATATTTGGGATAATCTCCAGTACACTGTTGCAATGTAAGCAAGTGACAGGTTCCGCATCTGGCTTCTTCAATTGTGCAAGACAAGAGTCCGCTTGTAGAAGTGCTTCACTTAACGTCTCCCGAGTTTTTTTAGAAAGACGTAGAAGTTCAAAAAGGGACATTCTAGCTGGAGTATTAGCGAGCTGAGCCAAAATGTCGAAGTTATAAGGCTTCTGAAGTCCAAGAGGAGAAGACTTCTTGATTGGCTTATCAAACCGAGCCTGTTGTTTGCCTTTCTCCAGAGCCGTAGGCTTGGGAGGAGCAGGTTCAGTGGATGATTCTTCTTCAGGAGGAACATTAGAAACATTTTTAGCGTCTGAAGGGATATCAATAGGATCTTCAGGATTTTTAGAATAATCCTTTAGGTAAGGTTTCCCTGTTCGAGTAGCACTAACAAGTGCTTCTTCTTTGTCTTTTGGCTCTGTGTCAGAGGTAGACCCAAGAGAAGTCATATGACATGACTTGATCTTTCCAGCCTTCTTGGATTTTTGAGAAGAAATCTTTTGAGGAGAAGGCGATTCAAAATATGCCACTAGATCAGGATGGATCCACATGATTTCCCCTGTTTCCAAAGTGATTGGCACTAATCCTTCAGACTGTGGAGGAGGAAGATTCACTATGTCAAGAGTTGCTTTGGGAATAGGAACAATCCCACTTTCAAGGAGTTGAGGAGGGAAATCTCCAAATTGCATAGAGACGACGTTGGAGGTGACGGTCTTCTCTTTTGGAGTAAGAGAGATAGCTCCAGATTTAATCATTTCTTGGATCTTTCCTTTCAGTACATAACATGTACGAATTGTATGACCCAGCATTCTGTGATATGGACAGTATTTAGGATGATCTGTCTTACCAGCTTCATCAGGTTTCTTGATCTCTGGTAATTGTATTTTATTACCTTTCAGCAGACATTCAAAGATACCAAGGACATCGTCGTCATCAAAAGAATATTATTCTCTGGGGCGAGGTGTTCTTGATTGTTGAGTTGTAGAGGCAGGAGTTTGAACATTTGATGCATCTTTGCTCTGAAGATTAACTTCAAGAGTTTCTTTTCCTTTGCGAGCATTATTTTTATTGTTAGCACCTTGTCCTGTTTCTTTAGGAGTCATTTGCACTCCTAAACCTTTGAAGGTTTCAGCACTGATTTCTGCAGCTTTGGCACTGACTATGAAGGAAGGCCAATCTTGAAATTGAGTAGACCCTGTCCACATACTGATGATTGGCAACAAGTTTGATTTGCACGTGTCAATGGTGACAGCATCAGGAGTTCTAAGAGGCATCTTCAGAGCTTCTCTTCGAAACCGTTCAATGTATTCCTCTGTAGTTTCATTATTTTTCTGCTTGATTCTAATAAGAGCAGACATAGTCATGTCATTAAGCCCTTCATAGAACCTTTCAAGAAACATCTGTTTGAAACCAGCAAATGAAGTAATACTCCCATCTGGGAGACTTCTATACCATTCATAAGCCGTTCCCTTGAGACATCCAATAAATACCCGAGTAAGGAGGGCATCACTTGGTTGCAGTTGATTAGTCATCACTTCGAAGTGATTTAATAAACTGACTTGGAGAAGTGGTTCCATCATAGAATGAGATAGTAGGAGGCTTGTATTTAGGAGGATATGATACTTGCTTCCATTCTATCGGATAAGGCTGCTTGATGCCTAACCTTTGTAAACCATCCTTCTGTTTGAATGCCTCGAATTGAGTTTTGAGATTCTTCAATTCTTCATAGACAACTCCCGAAGATTGTGGAGTTGTGGCTTGTAGAGAATAGTTGGGAGGAGGAACAGCATTGTAAGCACTACCCCCAGCTCCAGAGAGACTAGGATTTGGTTGAGCTGGTCCAGGAGTATTGGATTGTACTGCTGGAGGAACTTGTACTGGACTTATATCAGTATCAACTGGTATGGCATCTGATACAGTCTGTCGATTTTGCAACTGAGCTGTCATGAGTTCATACATCGACTTCATTGTGTCAGTCATAGACTTCATTTGCTGTTCCAAAGAAGCAATTCTTTGATCTTGAGGAGTCAGGGAAGAAGAGGGTTCATCAGTATTCCCATCAACCATATAAGTCGTGACTGTATGAGGGATTATTGATGAACTAGTAGATGTTGTATACTCTGAATCATTACTTCGTGTATCAAAGTCAACTATAGGAGAATTACCCCCAGTAGGAAGAGGTGGGAAGTTAGATTCTCCAAGAAATTTAGAATCAATTGCAGGGATCAAATTTCTTTGACTAGAAGCCAGGACTCTTGCTCTGGTGTTTCTATATACTCCATCTGGACTATCAACTCTACCCCCGGTGTCCCGAGAAGTCATGTTGACAGAGGCAAACAAAGGCTCATCTTCATCAGGCATAGGTTCATACTGAATCCTATTAAAGACAGACTGTCGTTTATTTTGACATCTGCATTGCATTGTGACTCTTGGCTGGAAGTCACATTCATGATCACCATGGTCTTGAACTGTTGATTCACATCTGCACTGAATTATGACTCTTGGATAGAAGTCACATTCAGCATGTTCCTTTGATATAGAATTACTCCTTCTCTTCTGTTGAAGATATTCCCGTAAATCTGTTTGTGAAGATTGAGGAGTATACTTCCTGTTCTTGGGTCTTGATGGCTCTTGATTATACAAAGAGTGATTAATGTGAGCCACATAATTTCTTGTATACTCTGCATCTAGATCTTTTATCTTTATATCCAATTGGTATGGTTTCTTAACACCAGAAGTGCTGAGTTTTGTTCTTAAATCAGTGGAAGGTAACACATTAATTTTGGAAACATGGAGTTTTCCTTCCATTGATTTGGATATTTGCATAAAAGGAAGAGTTGAACCACTCATTTGATTAGGAGTTGGTAACAGACCCTCTTTAATGGACAAATTCTGTGCCCAATTTGAAGAAATCAAAGAAGAAGACATTAAGGAATGTTTCTTCTTAGACTCATTCAGATTTTGAGACATAGAATGTCCAGAAGGAAGAGTAGTCAAAAGACCATCTCCTTTCCTTTGACTAACAAAAGTATCAGTCAAAGCTGTTCCTGAAGTAAAAACTACAGGAGCAGAAGAAATAACTAAAGAGTTATTCCTTTTCGAAGGGACTTTGTGTGGAAGACCACCCCCAGTTCTAGTAGAACTCGGTGAAGAAGAAGAGATAACTAAGGAGCTATTCTTCTCTGATGAAATACACGCTGAAACAGACTTGGTTAAAGAACCAGAGCTGTTAGCATGATTTTTGATTTTAGAATTACACACTGGAACAGATTCGGCTAAGGAGCCAGTACTGTCAGCGTGACTTTTGAATATGGGATTACACACTGGAATAGATTTGGCTAAGGAGCCAGTACTATCAGCGTGATTTTTAGAGTTGAATTTGCACGCTGGAACAGATTCGGCTAAGGAGCCAGTACTGTCAGCGTGACTTTTAGAGTTGAATTTGCACGCTGGAACAGATTTGGCTAAGGAGCCAGTACTGTCAGCGTGACTTTTAGTTACTGTCATCTTCGAGCGCACAAGAGTGTGCGTACTTGCAGTAGAGTTCTTGCCAGTGTTAGGAGTAGACACTGTGGCAGAGACTTCACCATTGACTGCCAACTGATTCTTAGGGACGTAGACAGAGTGTCCCTTCGACTTGGCAGTGATGATGGAGGCTGGAGTGGGCTTGCCACCCTTAGCCCGCTGCATTTCTTCATAGGCGAGTTGATCGAATTTGATCGTCATCACCTTCTTCGTCGAGCCGATTGACGAAGTGTCGCATTGAGTTGTTACCATCTCAGAAGAGGAGATGGTTTTTCCCAGCAGAGTCGCCAATTTGTTTTCCATAAAGAAATTCTCTTTATTTGTTGTGTTTCTGGGAAAATTACAACTGTAGGAATCCGATCTAGAAGACGATCGCTTTATCCCTTGGACTATGCGAAGAAGAAAAGCTCTCAAAATTTTGACAGTAGATATCAATGTATCTGTACAATGAATGAGAAAAAGAACTCTATTTATAGAGTCAAAACAGTAACTGAAAAGATAACTACCTCACCACTGGTGCACTTGAAAAGTCACGCAGACTCTAAATACACGCAGGGTTAATGAGTAGTTACTGGACGTGGCCCGTAACTGTTGGACACATGGCATCAGTGCATGGGTCGTATGCAAGTTACTGGACACGCGAGAGAGAGATCGTTGGCATGGCTGCCACGTACTCCAGTTGAAATGAAATCCACGCTGACTTGCTGAAGGCAAAAATCCACGCAGATTCGTTGACGCAGACTCGTTGAAGGCGAAATCCACGCAAGCTTTGAAGAAGAATACTTCAGAATTCATGCAGGCTTTGAGAAGAATAACTCAAAAGTCACGCAATGTTTTGAGGAAGGAGAAGGTTCAGAATCCACGCAAACCGCCAGCTGTCTTGATTTGGCACGCTTCGTCTGACACAAAATCTCTGATATTGATTATATTATCAGCCGCATTAAATGAAGATAAGACCCAAAGTCACGCCATCTTGGTGAAGAGTGAGTCTTGATAAGGAAGATTTCGAAAATCACGCAAAAGACGGCTGTGATCTCTCGAGTTCTGTGCATACATGGCATATGAGGAGACGTTTCTCGACTGTTGTGTTGTCAGTCATTATGATTCTGACGTATGGCTGAGCTGTCTCTGCGTGACTTCTAAAGGAGATGGCCAGGCAGAACTTAGCGTATCTTTTGTGCTGCTTCTCGGATCACTCAGCGTGACTTTTTCTGATCAACTCAGCGTGACTTCATTTTTGAGGCCTACAATCGTCTATGGTCTTCATCGTCTCATCATATTAAGCTGATCTGCTTCCACATGATAGGTGACAAAGTCATCTCCGAAGTCCTCGGTCTTCTCACTCGCTTAGTTGACGGCTCAACGAGTTCTGGTTCAAGTGTTGTCTTTTCCACAACAACTTCTTCTTGGACTACGCTCTTATTGAAAACTTTAATTTTTTGAGCACTTTCATTATTTTATGGAATGTCCGTAAGAACAATGTTCTTGTGCCTTAAAAATTTATCTTCAAAGTATTATGCGTTGCGAGATTCAATGATATAATTTGATTCTATATCAAGAAATCTTCGAGCATCACTCTTTTCAACATATCCCAAGAAGATCGTCTGTAGTCCTTGTCTCGAGCTTCTGAATCTTCAGATCTAGGAGCTTTACATATGTCAGACACCCCCACACTCGAAAGATATTCAAGTTAGGTCTGACTTTGAACCAGAGTTCATGAGGAGTGATGTCCGAAGTTGCATGCAGTACTATATTCAGAATAAAAGTGGGCGTTAATGTAGCTTCTCCACAATAACAATTTGGAAGACCTGCAGTCAACAACATTGAGTTTATCATTTTTGTCAACATTCTGTTCTTTCTTTCTGCTACTCCATTATATTAAGGAGAATACGGAGTAGTAGTCTCGTTGATGATTCCATATTTTTTTGCAGGACAATGATAATTCATGAGACTGATACTCTCCACCTCGAGCACTTCTTATTCTCTTGAATTGTTGTCCAGTTTGCCGTCCAGCCTTGGCCCTGAACTCTTTGAACTTCACGAACGTTTCATCTTTAGACTTCAGCAAATTAATGAATGCATATTTTGAGAAGTCATCGATGAAGGTTATGAAATACTTTATCCCGGCCTTTATAGAGAATTGTTTGAAATCACAAATATCGGAGTTACCAACTCCAGAAGATCTATGGTACGATATGTCACGCCCCAGAACCAGAATACTGGAGAGCGGGGGACAGACACAGCCAACTACGTACATTGAAGTGTAACCCACCTCAATGTACGGTCACGGCTGTATAGATGTATGAGGGTTTTACTACAAGCCAACAGTCACTTATGGTCAAGAACAAGCCTATTGTCTCAATCTCAAGCAAGCAAGTAAATGTAACAAGATGGTAGATCATCAGACATACAAAGTAAGGTGTCCCATACATTACATATTCATATGATCATGAAGCTAGTCATATAAAATGCGAAGACTAGCAAGAGTTCAAGTCATACATGATCAACCCTAGAATTTGTCAATCATGTTACAGCCCTTAGACGGACAGGAATATAAATTCAACACGAGCTAACACTTGCTCGGCGGCTAAATACCTCAAAAGAATAATTTATAATAGAGTGGGAGAGCAAAATAAAACCCACTCGTTGCCAGGGTTTCTTCTAGTGGTCACCATCTGGTAGGAAGGCCAGGAGATCCTCGGGTGCTACTCCGTAATCTGGCCATACAAAACCAGCTGAATCAGACCCCAGAAAGAGCAAGTGCCACAAGGGAGGCTTCACTTAAGAACTAAAACCAGCATATTAGCACATGAGACATAAAGGATAATAAAAGACATGAGTTAGGGAAAACAAGATGATAAATGATAAGACAACTAAGGGACTATTCTGGTAGCCAAGTTACAACCCGTAAACCAAACAAGGACCGGGGTTGTAACCCTTCACCTGAACAGAGCTTAGTCTCCAACCAATTATCGACAAGAGTAAAGCATAACAGTAATGTGCTGAAATAACCATGTACTGGTCTTGCCTAGGCAAGACTAGACGGGACTCCATCCATCAATCACGGCCAAGCAATGAGTACGGCTTGATACTTTAACTAACTAGGGTTATCACAAGCTTAATTACTAACAAGGTGCATCGAGATGTTCCAACAGCCACAAGCCCTGCAGTCTTAATCCAGGTTTTCCAGTAGCAAGTTGAGAGAGTTGGATTAGGTGACTTGGGGGTGCAATACATGACAGTTTGCTGGAAATATGCCCTACTCGACGGCAGGCTGCAAGTCCAACCCATATAACGGGACTACCTGTAGCTAGAAAATCTCTTCATGAACTACTTGATCAATCTAGTCATTATCCTAGTCAGATTCAGTAAGAATCCCTGACCGTGGTAACCAGAAATTTATGTCCTAGGCATAATGCAAGACGAGACATATAGCTTATACAAGCACAAACACCCACGGTGTCAAGACAAGAGTTACTTAGCAGGTCAAGATAGTCGTCACAACAGCATATCAAGATTATCATGTTAGGTTTACTTATCAAGAGTGCGCCACGACGGGCCACCATCATGTCATATTACTTGTCAAGAGTGCACCACGACGGGTCACTATCAAGAATCATCATGTCAAGTCACTTGTTACTTGTTACTAGCTAAGAGTGTGCCTTAACAGGCCACTATCGTGTTCTATCCTTACATTATCATGAATAAAAGAAACTTGCATAAAATAGTAAGTAATATATTCTTGAAGCTAAGAAAAAGATCTACAACTTTTATATTGGGAGTTGAGAGAAATTCTGGCCACAATTCAGCCAAATAGGACTTAAAATAGCCAAAAACAGCCAAAATAGGCCCTATGCGGCATTCTGCGGCACTATGCAGCCTTCTGCGGCACTATGCAGCCTCCTGCAGCACTATGCGGTAGGCTGCACTATACGGTAGGTTGTACTATGCAGCAGGCTGCATCACCATGCGGCACTATACGGCAGGCTGTACTATGCGGTAGGCTCCATCACCATGCAACACTATGCGGCAGGCTGTACTATGCGGCAGGCTGCACTATGCGGCAGGATGCATCATTATACGATACTATACGACAGGCTGCACTATGCGGTAGGCTGCACTATGCGGCAGGCTGCATCACCATGCAGCATGCTGTACTATGCGGCAGGCTGCATCACCATGCAGCATGCTGCACTATGCGGTAGGCTGCACTATGCGGCAGGCTGCACTATGCGACAGTCTGCATCACCATGTGGCATTATGCTGCAGGCTGTACTATTTAATCCTGTGGCTACGATACTATTCATGCGGTACTATTTATTCCTGCGACTGCGATACTATTCATCGTCCCTGCGATATTCAGGACAGATGAACTGTCACGACCCGTACCCTGTATTGGGGCACGAGAAGTGGGTACGTCCAGTCTACGCCGCAGTATCGGCGGTAGTAAGATATCCTAGGTTGCTAACTAATCTCATGCAGTGTATATAAAGTACTTGTCCAGATATCAGCTCCGAATGGAGGACAAGTAATGGGTATGATATACTCAATCACAGTCTAAAGCACGAAAAGATAACACAGAAGTTATACCTAAGAAATTAAAGACAACAACAACTAACTACTAAAATAATACAACAATGTCTCAAACCAACTTAATACAAACTCAATAACTTAACTTTAATACAACAAGTCAAAACATGAAAGCTAAAGTAGTCTACTAGCTAATCTCCTGAATCACTCCTAAGAGTCGGGATAAAAGGTAGCTAATCCCTCGCCAGGTCCATGGTAAGTAGGGCATGTGTCCTCTGGATTATCATCTGTAATATTTTCAACAGGTCCAATCAGGACAGGAACGTGTACAACTCATCTAAAAAATCCAAGTAAATGACAAAGAACTATAAAGCAGTTATAGACAGTTTTATTGATGAGCATGGCAGTTTTATACAGGTAATGATGGCATAGAAAAACAGTAAGATACAAGAAAAGAAAGGTAAGTAAAACAAGAGAAGAATCATGGCAATGAAGACTGTAATAAAAGCTAACTGAACTAGAATAACATGTATGAGTCCAGACAGTACGATATAAGTCTAATATAATCCCAGTGTGAGTCCAGTCCATATAATTCGATACCAGATGATTTCCAGTACAAGATGAGTCCAACAGTGATCAATGAATCTAGGGTGAGTCCAACTATGATCTAACAGTGTATTTTAAAATACCGAGGTCGACATGTAAATGTTGTAGGTATCAGGCACATCTCTCACTGATCGGGCAAGAGATGGCTATGCTTCCGGTAGATTCCAGTTGGAGATTTCGGATTTGGGGTATGTCTACATGTCTTACTCAATATTTCTCCGCCCAGCAAGTGAATCCAAAATCGACAAAAGAATCGAGATGAGTCTGGCCAATACATGATGATTCCAGAAATGATTCCGGAATGATTCCAATGACTCCAGTAATAGAGGCCAGTAAGTAAGGTATGTGTCGATACATGAATCCAGAAATATCCATACGTGTTGATACAGAGAATCACATAGAACTAACTAGAACTGAAATACAGTAATTGACAAATAAATAAGAGAACTATCAGAGAATGTACTCGCCTGATACTCTGAAAAGGGTAGTGTAATATCAGATGTCTGTACCAGGGTCACAATGTCCTAAAATAGAGTAATACAGTTATGACATGTCCAAAATGAAGGTAAATGAAATCTACAATGCAATCTATATGAATTCTAAGCCAATCTAGGTCAAAGTCAAATTTGGTCAACTCTTCAGTCAAACTAAGTCAATTTAAGTCATACTATGTCACAAGAAGTTAAACTAAGTCATACAAGGTCAAACAAGGTTAAACAAGTCTAATCTAGGTTAAAGTCAACTCTTGGTCAAACATTCTAGCCAAACTAGTCAAGTTATCTAGGGTTTAGTCAACAATGGTCAGAATAGTCAATTACTAGTCAATATGGTCAAACTAGGTCAAAGTCTAGACCAACTAAGGTTTTGGTTAATCATAGACTAGTCAATAAGGTAATTAGGTCAATGGTCAACTATCTAAGTTAAACTCTATAAGGCTAACTCAAAACCAAACATAGGCTAACATGTCTTAGGATACCTAAGATACTATACCACAATGTTAAGGTATAACCAATTATCTATACAAAGTATATCACACATAAATACATATATATAATACCAACCTTAATCCTATAATCAAGCTAATCCCATACTCCAACTCAAGTCATGACTCAACTCTAAGTATTCCACTTAACCCCATACATATCTTAATCTACATAGGATTATCCTCATAATCCATATGGTTAACCTAATCATCTAGTTAGGGTTTAGTCAAACTAGTCATTCTAGGTTAATTCAAGTTCAATCTAGGTCAACTAGGTCAAGTTTGACCTAAGGTTGACTTTGGTCAACTCTAGTCAAACAAGGGTCAACTAGTTAGGTCATGGGTCATTAGGTCAATTAGGGTTAGCCCCTAATGACCATAGGCTAGTAACTTAGACCACAGGCTAATTTCATATAGGTTTCCATATAAACCTATATCTAGAAAGTCACATATATATACATATCTATATATATAGATATACACAAGTCTATCTACTACATATATATATCAATATATGTATACACTATATATAATTCAAAATCACACACACATATATATATAATGACACATATATATATATAATAACATATATAACATATATAGATAGTGAGAGAGGGAAATAATGAGAAAGAGTGAATTAGAGAGAGAGAGAGAGATACTGATACAAGGGGGCATGGTGTGTGTGTGGGTTTAACAGTGAGAGGGGGGGTGTTTCCAGATTTCTGGAACCCAGAAATCAAACACACACGCACACACAATACATATATATATACCTATGTATATACACACGTATATACCCATGTATACACCCTAAGACACACACCTAAACACACATATACACATATACATATATATACAATATAGATACACACAGAAATACGTATATGTATTACACAATTTTAGTTAGAAATTCATTTTGAAACTCAGAAGTACCAAATTTAAGAACCCAGGAATCACTATTCATAGGAAAGTAGGTAAACCCAATACCCGACCCAAACCGAGCTAAGGCTCGAAACCCAAGGTTGGTAACACTAGCCTTAGGTGTCCTCTAGTGTCCTAAGTGTCTGACACGACACCATGACATGATTCGAAGTGTCCAAGTGATCAAAAACCAAATCGGGTAACACAGTGCACAGGAATTTGCACTGTATTGTGGACGTGTTAACGTGTCTCGTGCTCACGACACAGGGCACGCGAGGTGTCATGCTCGTGTCCCTAGGTTCGCCTAGGGTTGGTCTAGCTATTAGGTAGCCTGTACAGTGTCCACGTGTCCCCGTGTCCATGCACAAACAACGTATCAGTCGAGTTTTCTCGACTGATACACGCGGTTTAGCACTGCATCGTACGGCAGTTCACGTGTCTCGTGGACACGACACAAGCCACGTGGGACCTCGTGGTCATGTCCACGTGTAGCCCACGTGTTGGGCTACACACTCGTGTCAACATGAGGTGTCCACGACTCATGTCCGTGCGACACGAGTCGCGTGTCAGTGGGGAAAACGTGCGCGTGTAGTACAGTGCGTGTCCAGTGCATGTGAGTTTTCTCACTCGACACGATACGAGAAGTCATGAGACTTTGGGGGCATGTTCGCAGACATTGCCCCCTCGTGTCCACCAAGTGTCACCCCTCCACGTGTTGTGTCGTGTCCGCAATCAGTGTCGGGTAGCAGGACAGCGTGCACAGTCTCGTGCACGCGTATAGAAGGGTCGTGTGCTCCACACGTAGCACGTAGAGCCTTGTGCTCGTGTCTGTGGGTAGGTGGGGTGGTTAGGTTCGTGTCTAGGTTTTTGTATCGTGTCTACGACACGTATGGACACGACACGAAGTGTCAAACAGTAGGGTTTTACAGTGTGCATAGTGTGGTGTCCAACTCGTATGTTCGTGTCCAATTTGGACACAAAAAGGACCCTAATATCAACTCAGTCCTACCAACATACAATATATATATAATAAGCTTCACAAATATATAATTTGTTTTGAAAACTAAGAACAAAAAGTCCTATGAGGCATTTCACCAAACACTCTAATTTAAACATAGATACGTGTCCGATACGGACACCAAACCAAACCTATTTCCTACAAAACTCGACCCACAGCTAGGGTATACCTATATGCATGCAATTATGAAGAGAAAACACAATATTAACTAGGTTTGAGGGTATTTACCTATGAGTGCAAAATCCTCAATAATAGGCCTAATTGAATGAAAACCTCCTTCAACTCCCAATGTCCAAAGCTCCACAATTTCCTTGCTAGCAAGCCATAACTGGTATCCTCTAGTGTAGGGGGTTCTAATGCAAGAAACTAGGCTCAATTTGGAGTCAAAATGATTAAATGGTGAGGGTGTGAAGTTGTAGGAAAAACTAGGTTTTTATGAAATGAAAGGAGGCATGAATGAAGGGGGGTGTGTTTATATGGAAGGGGGTATGGGTTGGCTGCCATGGGGGGGGGGGGGGGGTAGGGTAGATATTTAGGGTTCCTACCACCTTGCAAACTTAGCTTCTAAGTCTTGGACCAAGTAGATAGATATTTAGGTTTCTAGGAAATATCTTAGATAGGTAATATCTAGATATTTGTAAACTAGATATTTATACATAAAGCTAACATCCTCTACTTAGTCTTCTAGGTTAGTTGCTAACCTCTAGATTAGTGCTAAACTAGGTTAGGAGCTAACATGACACTTAACAACTAATTTAAATAATAATAAATTACATAAATCCAAATAAATTCTAATAAATTACCAAAATACCCTTTTGACTAAAAAGTGGTAATTTGATATCCTAATCACATGGTTAGGCTTACTTGGTCATGGTTAGTCTCTAGGTTATGAAATCTCTAGGGTTTACACTAGGATTATACTAGTAAAATCACAAAGTCATAAGTCGTGACTTAGAAAATAATTTTAATCTAACTAAAAATTACCAAAATTCATAACATGACTAAATCACCATTATTTAATAATAAAAATAATAAATTTTCAAAATATCCCAATTTCAAAAAACTGGGTGTTACATGAACTAAGATATGTTCAAATCTTATTTTGGCCATAACTTTCTCAAAACAAATCGAAATCTAACTTTTCAAAGGTCCATTTTGAGTAAAATCGAATTCTCTACAACATAGAACAATCAAAATTTAAAAATAATGAAGTTTGGTAGATCAAAACCCAAAAAAATAAAAAAGCTACAAACTTAGATCTACAAAAATCCATCCGTCCAAACCGAAAACTCTAAGTCCAAAAGATGCTTAGAATCATGTAGAGAAGAAAATAGAATAATAGAATGGAAGATCCACCATGAAGCAAGTTGTACTTACCTAAGACTTGGTAGGTGGGAGGAGTAAATGAAGAAGATGAAGAAGTAAATATAGAAATGAATGAGGAGAGAGAGAGAGAGAGAAGGAGTTGGGTTATATATCAACCCTTTCCATCTCAAACCAAACTAAGCCAAGCCAAACCAAGTCAAATTGAACCAAACCAATCAAATAAACCAAGTCAAGATTATACCAAGACTAGGCTAAGCAAAATAAGTCTAACTACGATCCACTTGATAAATGCCAGAAACCTCGTATATGCATACGAAAACACGTATAAAGGAAAACGGGAGTGACAACTCTACCCACCTTGAAATAATTTATTCCTCAAAATTTAATCAAGATGCTAGAGATGTCGGGACAAGCAATATTAATCATAAGCAAGCTATGAGTAGCAGTCAATCAAGCAATCATTCATGCAATCAAGGAATTAAAAGCATAAGGCATAAGGAAGATATTATACCTTATGAGTCAAACAGGTGTGGATATCGCGAGGGAATATCATTCTCACGCTCCCACGTTGACTCACCCAAAGAGTGGTGACACAAAGCAACACGGACTAAACTAATAGTCTTGTTCTTGAGTACCTTCTCTCTTCGGTCTAATATGGATACGGGCCTTTCCTCATACGAAAGGTTGGTACCAACAACTAACTCCGAATTATCAAGGACATGACTCGGATCCAAAATATACCGTCGTAATTGGGATACATGGAAGACATCATGCACCTCACCTAACGACGACGGAAGAGCGAGACGATAGGACACATCACCTACTCTCTCTAGAATATCGAACGACCCTATGTACCTAGGACTAAGCTTTCCCTGCACGCTGAATCGAATGACGCCACAGGTAGGCGAGATCCTAAGGAATACGTGGTCGCCGACTGAAAACTCAAGGGGATGTCGATGAGAATCGGTCCAATGGCGCTGTCGATCTTGGGCAACTCGAAGATGATCTCTGACTTGTCTGACCACCTCGATTGTCTGCGTAATCATCTCTGGACCAAGTATTTGTCTCTCGTCGACATCATTCCAAGCTAAAGATGATCTGCACTTCCTGCCATATAGTGCTTCAAAGGGTACCGTCTGGATACTAGCCTGGAAACTGTTGTTATAGGAGAACTCCACGAGATGCAGGTGATCTTCTCATGAACCACCGAAGTCGAGTGTACAAGATCGCAACATATCTTCGAGAGTCTGGATCGTACGTTCTGACTGACCATCTGTCTGTGGATGATAAGCTGAACTGAACTTGAGACGAGTCCCCAAGCTCTCTTGAAGACTCCATCAAAAGTGTGATGTGAATCTTGAATCTCTGTCTGATATGATACTAACTGGCACTCTATGCAATCTGACAATCTGCCTGAGGTACATCTCTGCAAGCTGATCCGTCGACTGACCAATTCTGAAAGGGATAAAATGAGCTACATTGGTGAGCCTGTCAACTATAACCCAGATAGCATCTCTTCCAGCTAGGGATTTAGGTAACTCAGTTACAAAATTCATGGTAATGCGCTCCCATTTCCATTCTGGAATCAGTAAAGGTTGAAGAAGTCCAGCTGGTCTCTGATGTTCAGCCTTAACTTGTTGACAAACTAAACAACGAGAGACAAACCGGGCTATCTTCCTCTTCATGCCATTCCACCAGAAATGCTGACGGATGTCTCGGTACATCTTCGTGCCACCGGGATGAATTGAATATTGAGAACTGTGAGCCTCTGTCATGATCTCCGGTCAGATATCACCACTGGGTACACAAAGACGCCTCCAATGTCGAAGTGTACCGTCTTCATGAATACATAACTCTGCCCTCTGTCCTGCTACACATTCTGCCATAAGCCGCCGAAGCTTAGAATCCGCTGACTGAGCTAACTTAATCCTCTCAACTATACTGGACTGAACTTACATACTGGCCATCAATGCCACATTGGTAGAAAGAACAACTTCAATACCCATCTTCTGAAGATCCGCTAATAACTCTGGTTGTGCTGTTAGAAAATAAACTCTGGCTCTTCTGCTCAATGCATCTGCAATAACATTGGCCTTCCCAGGATGATACTGCAAGTTGATGTCGTAATCCACAAGTAGCTCTAGCAATCTTCTCTGATGCATATTAAGATCCTTCTGGATAAACACATACTTCAGACTCTTGTGGTCGGTAAAAATCTTCACCCGATCTCCATATAAATAATGTCTCCAAAGCTTAAGTGCGAAAACAACCGCTACTAACTCCAAGTCATGGGTTAGGTAATTCCTCTCATGATCACGAAGCTGACGTGATGCATAAGCTACTACCTTACCATGCTACATCAAGACGCATCCCAATCCTCTGCCGAAAGCGTCACAATAGACTGAAAATCCTCCAGTCCCATCTGGAAGCGTGAGAATGGAGGCCGTCATCAATCTCTGCTTCAACTTCTCAAATGAACTCTGACACTCTTCTGTCCAAGCAAATCGCACATCCTTGTGGGTCAATTGCGTCAATGGTACTGAAATCCGAGTGAAGTCTGATACAAACTGCCGGTAATAGCCAGCCAATCCTAGAAAACTCTAAACTTCTGCGACGGTACTGGAAACTGGCCATGACTCTATAGCCACTATCTTCTGGGGGTCCACTTCCACTCCACCTCTGGTGATAATATGACCTAAGTACGAGATACGATCCAGCCAAAACTCGTACTTACTGAACTTCGCGTACAACTGGTGCTCTCTAAGAATATGAAGAACTACACGAAGATGCTGCTCATGATCTGCCTCATTCTTGCTATAGACTAAGATGTCGTCTATAAACACTATCACGAACTGGTCCAAATAGGGCATGAAAATACGATTCATGAGGTCCATAAATACGGCTGGTACATTGGTCGTTCCAAATAGCCTAACAAGGAACTTCCAATGCCCATATCTGGATCTGAATGCTGTATTCAGGACGTCTTGCTCTCTAACTCTGATATGATGGTATCCTGACCATAAGTTAATCCTCAAGAATACTGCAACTCCTCTGAGTTGATCAAATAAATCATCTATCCTTGGTAGAGGATATCTGTTCTTGACTGTTAGAGAGTTCAAGGTACGATAATCAACACATAATCTTGACGTACTATCCTTTTTTTTCACAAGAAGTATCAGGGCTCCCCAAGGTGATCCACTAGCACGAATGAATCCCTTGGTTCTGAGTTCTTCAATCATCTTGTACAAAATCTCTAACTCTAAAGGTACCATCCTGTAGACTCCCCCTGACACTGGTGCCGTCCCCGGAAGCAAATCAATGGTGAACTCTATCTCTCTCTCTGGGGGCATGCCTGGAAGCTCTTCAGGAAATACATCAGAAAACTCTTCAATAACTCTGGGAAACTGAACTGCCACTGCTACTGCCATCCGCAATACTGGTGGAGAAGGTTCTACTTTGCCTTTGGAAAATGAAAACTCTGCCTCACCGGGAATACCAAAAA
The DNA here is from genome assembly GCA_029216955.1 of Iris pallida. Classification (NCBI taxonomy): domain Eukaryota; kingdom Viridiplantae; phylum Streptophyta; class Magnoliopsida; order Asparagales; family Iridaceae; genus Iris; species Iris pallida. The sequence goes on from JANAVB010001200.1 coordinate 1,344,664, forward strand.
TAATTCTGCCAATATGGCAGTCTATTCTTGCGTATTGCTCCTTCAACAAATCCATTCCTTGGACCACATCATAGTCGGCCATCGAAAATTCTATCAACCTAGCGGGAAACTATCTACCGCTAACTACGATTCGACACGAGGAAAATACTCTATCAACTCCCACAAGACCGTTACCAGTAAGTATATTGAGCTTTACTGATAATGACTCGGGCTCCAGTCCTATCCGTATAGCGAATCCTACAGACATAAATGAATACGATGCACCCGAATCAAATAATACTGATGCTAGAAAAGAGTTAACGAGAATGGTACCTGCCACTACCTCACCTGAAGCTAACTCTTCCTCCATGGTCAAAGCCATCGCCTGACCTTGCCTTCTTGGTACTGGTTCCCTCTGCTGGTGACCTCTCTGCCTGTTATGAATCTGAACTTGGACATACTGTTGAGCCTGAGACGGCAATAGCCTCGGAGGCTGGAACTGCTGCTGCTGCTGCTGCTGAGGATACGCCGGCATCGAGTGCTGAACCGACGAAACTGTGGTCGCCCGCCTAGGAGCTCCAATAGTCAAAGCCATAGCTGCCGGGGCTGGTGCTGAAGACTGGGACATCTGTCCATGAGACCTCTTCCATCCTCCGCTTCTATCTACAATCCTCTGTGAAGTATACTCATGCCTCTTTGCTGCTCGTAAGACGGCATCAAACGTCTGGTACTCAAACTGCTCCACTTATAATCTCTAGGTGGAGCCCCTGCAGGAATCGCTGGGCTCGATCCAATTTGGTTGCCACCAAGGTGGGAGCAAACCGTCTGAGTCTAGAAAACTCGACCGCATATCCATCGACCGTCTTACCCATCTGCTTAAGATTGGTGAATCTCGTCTGCAGATCATACCTAGCTACTGCGTCGAAGTACTTGGTCTAGAACTTGTTGCTGAACGCTGCCCATGAGACATGCGTCGGTAATCCAACTGCTACCATCGCCCATCAGCTGCGGGCTAATTCCAATAATTACAGGCGCACAACGGCCACCTTTTCATCCTCTGGAATCCTAGCTGCTTCCAGGATAACCTCTGTGTCCTGAAGCCATGCATCAGTAGCAATAGCATCTTCAGTGCCGTCAAAGAAAGGAGGGTTCAGACGCTTGAAGCTGTTGGCCGCATTGTTCCTTTGGTAACCAACTCTCCCCATGGAAACTTGTACTGTCTGGTGTAGGGCATCGCCCCGACGATTTTGAGATGCAAGCAATGTCCTGATGAGACCCACCAAGGTTCCATTATCAGGCTCTGTAGGCTGGACTGGCTAAACTGGGGGCTCTGGATCCCCGAAATGCATGACTCGGGAGGCCGCTCCAGAGTGCTGGTCTTGGTCTCCAGGTTGCTGCTGGTCCACTGGAGGTGCTCCGCCTTGCTGATCGGTAGGACCAGGAACAATGTTGCTAAAGAAATAACATGGGGAACAATAAGGAAGGGCCATGATAGATCGAGGATATAAACATGTGATCAGGTCAAGATTTAGGAAAGATTAGAAGACACGAGTAGAGATCAAGGGTGAGTGCTGATTGAGACATCTATTCAGTAAAACCCTCACACATTTTGATTTACAAGACCTGCATGGGCCACCACTTAAACCGTATCACGCCCTAGAACCAGAATACTGGAGAGCGGGAGACAGACACAGCCAGCTACGTACATTGAAGCGTAACCCACCTCGATGTACGGTCACGGCTGTCTAGATGCATGAGGGTTTTACTGTAACCCAACAATCACTTATGGTCAATAACAAGCCTAGTGTCTCAATCTCAAGCAAGCAAGTAAATGTAAAAAGATGATCATCAGACATACAAAGTAAGGTGTCCCATAAATTACATATTCAGATAATCATGAAGCTAGTCATACAAAATACGAAGACTAGCAAGAGTTTAAGTCATACATAATCAACCCTAGGATTTGTCAATCATGTTACAGCCTTTAGGCAGACAGAAATGTAAATTCAACATGAGCTAATACTTGCTCGACGGCTAAACGCTTCAAAAGAATAATTTACAATAGTGTGGGAGAGCAAAATAAAATCCACTCGTTGCCAGGGTTTTTTCTAGTGGTCACCATCTGGCAGAAAGGTCGGGAGATCCTCGGGTGCTACTCCGTAATCTGGCCATACAAAACTAGCTGGGTCAGACCCCAGAAAGAGCAAGTGCCACAAGGGAGGCTTCACTTAAGAACTAAAACCAGCATATTAGCACATGAGACATAAAGGATAATAAAAGACATGAGTTAGAGAAAACAAGGTGATAAACGATAAGACAACTAAGAGACTATTCTGGTAGCCAAGTTACAACCCGTAAACCAAACAAAGACCGGGGTTGTAACCCTTCACCTGAACAAAGCTTAGTCTCCAACCAATTATCGACAAGAGTAAAGCATAATAGTAATGTGTTGAAATAACCATGTACTGGTCTTGCCTAGGCAAGACTAGACGGGACTCCATCCATCAATTACGGCCAAGCAATGAGTACGGCTTGATACTTTAACTAACTAGGGTTATTACAAGCTTAGTTACTAACAAGATGTATCGAGATGTTCCAACAGCCATAAGCCCTGCAGTCTTAGTCCAGGTCATCCAGTAGCAAGTTGAGAGTGTTGGATTAGGTGACTTGGGGGTGCAACACATGACAGTGTGCTAGAAATGTGCCCTATTCGACGACAGGCTACAAGTCCAATTAGAGCGTCCAGATAACGGAACTGCCTGTAGCTGGAAAATCTCTTCATGAACTACTTGATCAATCTAGTCATTATCCTAGTCAGATTCAGTATGAATCCCTGACTGTGGTAACCAGGAATTCATGTCCTAGGCATGATGCAAGACGAGATATGTAGCTTATAGAAGCACAAACACCTACGGTGTCAAGATAGGAGTTACTTAGCAAGTCAAGATAGTCGTCACAACAGCATATCAAGATTATCATGTTAGGTTTACTTATCAAGAGTGCGCCATGACGGGCCACCATCATGTCATGTTACTTGTCAAGAGTGCACCACGATGGGTCACTATCAAGAATCATCATGTCAAGTTACTTGTTACTAGCTAAGAGTGTGCCTTAACAGGCCACTATCGTGTTCTATCCTTACATTATCATGAATGAAAGAAACTTACATAAAATAGCTAGTAACATATTCTTGAAGCTAAGAAAAAGATCTACAACTTTTATTTTGGGAGTTGGAAGAAATTCTTGACACAATTTAGCCAAATAGGACTTAAAACAGCCAAAAACAGTCAAAATAGGCCCTATGCGGCATTTTGCGGCACTATGCAGCCTCCTGCGGCACTATACGGCAGGCTGCACTATGCGGAAGGCTGCATCACCATACGGTACTATACGACAGGCTGTACTATGCTGCAAACTGCATCACCATGCGATACTATGCGGCAGGCTGCACTATGCGGCAGGCTGCATCACCATGTGGCACTATGCGACAGGCTGCACTATGCGGCACGCTGTACTATGCGACAGGCTGCATCACCATGCGGTACTATGTGACAGGCTGTATCACCATGCGGCACTATGCGGCAGGCTGTACTATTCATTTCTGCGACTGCGGCACTATTCATACGATACTATTCATTTCTGCGGCTGCGGCACTATTCATCGTCCCTGCCAGATTTAGGACAAATGAACTAAGAAATGTCAAAATCTTATTTTGGCCATAACTTCCTCAAAACAAGTCGAAATCTAAGTTTTTAAAGGTCCATTTTGAGTAAAATCGAATTCTCTACAACATAGAACAATCAAAATTTGAAAATAATAAAGTTTGGTAGATCAAAATCCAAGAAAACTGAAAAAACTACAAACTTAGATCTACAAAAATCCATCCGTCCAAACCGAAAACTCCAAGTCCTAAAGATGCTTAGAATCATGTAGAGAAGAAAATAGAACAATAAAATTAAAGATCCATCATGAAGCAAGTTGTACTTGCCTAAGACTTGGTAGGTGGGAGGAGTAAATGAAAAAGATGAAGAAGTAAATGTAGAAATGAATGAGGAGAGAGAGAGAAGGAGTTGGGTTATATATTAACCCTTTCCATCTCAAACCAAATAAGCCAAGCCAAACCAAGTCAAATTGAACCAAACCAATCAAATAAACCAAGTCAAGATTAAACCAAGACTAGGCTAAGCAAAACAAGTCTAACTACGATCCACCTGATAAATGCCAGAAACCTCGTATACGCATACGAAAACACGTATAACGGGAAACGAGAGTGACACGATAAACCCGGGGAAAGGGATTCATTGTGATCTTCGTCTGAGCACATACTTCATATTTCTCTACTTTACCCCCACATTGGGAGATAAGTCCTAGACTAGACATTTTATTTATTCTTTTATAATGAACATGTCCTAGTCTATTATGCCACAACTCAAGAGGATAACCAGAATAAGTAATTGCATTAATTTCATTAGATTGGGTTACAAGATGAAGTTTAAACATTCCTTCGGTATAAAAGGCTTTTCCTAAGTATGTTTCTTTTATGGACATCACCATCTGGCCAGCATTGATGTCCATTCTTAGGCCTGCGTTACAGAGTAGGCCTCCAGAGATGAAGTTCTTTACAATAGCAGGTACATGCTTCACGTCTTAAAGTGTTAAAGACTTTTCTGAAGTCAGCTTCAACACCACCGTCCTGATCCCTTTTACTCCAGCTTGTGCCTGGTTCGCCACCATAACACTTTCAGAGGTTGGTATATATGTGGTGAACCATTCCTTGCTAGAGCAGACATAACAGATGGCACCAGTATCTATCTACCAGTCAGAGTCAACCCTTACCGCAGTGACCTGAGTAATTATCGCAATAACGTCAGTAACCATGGAAACCTTACTAGCAAGGTTCAAAGTATCGGCCGATATTGATACGTATCGGATCGGATTTGAAGGTTCCCGATCCGATACTCGGAAAAAAAAAATCAGTATCGTCCGATACACAGTAAAAAAATTGGTATCGGTTCGTATCGGACGATACGAAACCGATACGGTCCGATACGAACCGATTTGTGCCTTAAAAAATGAATCTTAAAATTTCAGGCAAACTAACTCAGATTTTCCACAAATCCAAAGGATTCTTCGAATCCAGTAAAATCGTAATGGAAGGAGGAGTAAAATCCAGCAAAAAATAGGAAATAAATTAAAATTGTAGAAGTAAAACTTTCTTAGTAATGGAGACTAAAAAATCCTATAAATAAGAGAAAAAATAATGTAAGAATTACCTATGTTAGATTTTTAGCAGTCGTTGCTTGTGCTCCTCCCAAACCAGTCGCTGCCACTGCTTCTTACGCCTAGCAGCTCCAATATACGAGAGGAGGAGAGGCGAGAGGAGATGGAGATTGGGGCTTCATTTCTCCTCTCTTCTCTGTGCTCAGAAAATTTGTGATTGGGAGGAAAGTGACGGAGATGAAAGGGAAGCAAATGGCGGCCACCTCTTTCCTCTCCCGTATATATTATGACTTAGGGTTGGGTTTTGATATTGGGCCGGATGCACCAAACAAATGAAGCCCACCCGACTTAAAAATAAAAAACAGCTACTTTTAAACAGTTAATACACAATCTATTATATATATATATATATATATATATATATATATATATATATATATATATATATATATATATATATATATATATCTTTTTACCATTCTATCTTAACTGACGTAGTGCATCTTTTATATATATATATATATATATATATATATATATATATATATATATATATATATATATATATATATATATATATATATATATATATATATAGTATATATTATTGGTAGCCTTAAAATAGTTGGTTATGTTAACTTATGAACATATTTGGTCAACTTTGTCATTTTATATAACTATGTTAGAATAATTTTAAAATGTTTAACTATGTTAATTATTTTTTACTACTACATTTTGTAGGATGACGTCAGAAGTCGTATGTTGGAGGAAATGAATGCTGGTTGGAGTGAATTTCTAATACTGCATTTTGCAGGATAACATGATGTGCATTAAGTCATCAAATCCAGCCAAAAGAGGAATAAATAATTGCATTCGATTTTGATATTGTTATATGTAACATTTTTTTTATTATTTCATGTACCATTTCTTATAAGTGTAATATTATTGTATGTAATATTTTTTTTATTGTTGTATGTTATATTTTTTATAACATTTACAGAATAACATAATAGTGCCAAAAAGTCATAGCCAGAGGAAATGGATGTTGATTATGGATGAAATTTATATATGAAACAAAATAATTGGTGTCAGGGTCATATTGTAACGACTTGTAACTATGCATAAAACTATAATTATGAATATAATTAAATCTTTACTTTTTTTTACTGAAATTAAAAAAATATTTGAAAATATAATTATAGATCGTTTGACAATAAAAACATGTGGATGAATAAAACTTATATATCACAAGTAAACCAGTAAGAATGACTAATGTTTCATACAATTATAATTAAAATAATAACACAAAAATACTTAAATAATGCATAAATATGTAAATTATTTTTTAATTTTTTTATAACTTATAAACAGCTATTTAATATTGTCGATACTGCCGATACAAAAAATTCGATACTCCGATCTGATACTGCCGATACCGATACTCCTACAAAATGTCCGATACCGTTACCGATACCGATACTTTGAACCTTGCTTACTAGGCTCACCTTACTCTAACTGCTTGGGTTTGGATCTGCTTTCACTCTTGTAGTGACCCTTCCTACTACAGTTGAAGAAAGTCACATGGGACTTTGGCTTCTGTTGCTTGAAAGAACTCCCCTTAACTTTCAGATTTGTGAGGTCCTTCTTCTTGTGGAGGAAAGCCACCTGCTTTTCCTTGGATTCCTTTATGTGGACCAAGTTGGCTTTAGGCATCTTCTTGGACAGAGCGTCCACCTTTAATTAAGCCCTCATCTGGTCCTCAACAGAAATTACTTGCAGGAGATCTTCCAGACTGATCTCCAGTTTTTTCCAATGCATATTCACATAGAATTTGCTCCATTCAACGGGGAGCTTGGAGACAATCCCTCAAACAATGAACTTGTCTTTAAGGGGCATCTTCTCATCTTATAATTTCTGGCACAACTTCAGGAATTCCTTTACCTGAGACAGCATCGTCTTCTCGTCTTCAAAGAGCCATTTATGATATTTCTCAACGATAAATATCTTGCTCTTGTTCTGTCACGACCCGTACCCTAGAGTAAGGGCACGAGAAGTGGGTACGTCCAGCCTACGCCGCAGTGTCGGCGGTAGAACGCTGTCCTAGGTCAATCATCTAACAATATAAAGGTACCTGTACAGTTTATACTCTCCGAATGGAGGTAACATCACAACATGCTGTCTCAATCACATCTAAGGTAGAAGAATGAAGAACAGATAGATAGATAGTAACTCAAAAAGAACCATAGCATAGATGAATAAGTCTAAGTGTCTAGGATACATAACATCCAGAATGTCAACTCATAATACAATAAGTCTAAGAGTCTATACATCTCCACATCTCAAAATACAACTCAGAATGTGAGACAAAAAGTAAATATAGAAAAGACTGCTTAGACTAAACTGGTCTAGACTACTGGAACAACATCCTCAGCTGCAGGTGGATCCTGCTGGGGGTCCACAACATAAGTATCATCTAGTCCTGCTCCATAATAGGTAGACACCAGGCCTCATCCTCATCCTCTGTAATATTTTCAACAGGTCCAATCAGGACAGGAACGAGCACAATACATCTCACGCAGTGCATATCAGGTTAGGAAATACGATACAGGCAATAGAGTAAGATACATGAACTGCTGAAAGGAAATATACGCTGTAAAAGAGATAGTTGTAATGAAATATCTACTGTATATAGAGAACTGTAGTGACTAGTGATGTAGAGCACAAGATAGGCATGTGAATGGCTAGAATTTATACATGATTATACTACTGAGTTTGCACATATTACACTACTTTGGAATTATTCACATGTCCACTTCTACTCCCCCGTTTCCCCAATCAATACACAAGGATCTATACAAGTTACGTTATTGTACATGATATCACATGGGGCCCATGAAAGGGTGCACATGATAGTATACATGAGGGCTCAGTAAACATGAGAGTACATGATCACATGAGTGCACATGAATGATGGAAGCATAGGAGTACATGATGATAGTGAAACACACATAACATGAAGTACCCGATGCTCCCGAGAGGGATAATATCTCATGTAAAGATCCATATAGTACCAATCCGTGTTACCAATGTGACAGCAACATGTAAAGTAATCTAGAGCGAGAAGTAAAGCCTGAACAAGTATGAAACGGTCAGAGAATGTACTCGCCTGATAACTGAATGTCTGAAGAGGATATACTGTCTGAGGAGAGGTGTCTGGCTCCTAATCAGAGCAATACAAGTCACAATGTATTCTAAATAGTAAATATGAAGTCTACTATGCAAACTACATGATTCTAGGTCAATCTGGTCAAAAGTCAACTCTTGGTCAACTCTGGTCAACTCTAAAGTCAAACTAGTCAAAGTTAAGTCAATATTAGTCAAACTAGTTAGGGTTTTAGTCAAACTAGTCAAACTAGTTATTTTAGGTCATTACTAGTCATTTCTAGGTGAACTAGGTCACTTTTGACCTAAGGTTGACTTTGGTCAACCCTTAGTAATCAAGGGTCAACATGTTGGTTTTGGGCCATTAGGGTTAGCCCCAAGCCATTGGCTAATAATCCTAGGACATAGGCCATTGCTAGTCATAGGGTTTTCATATAAACCTATACTAGAAATCATATATATATATATGTATATATCTATATATAGATATATATATCTATCTACTACCCATATACCCATATATGAATACTATATACAATACAAACCCACATACATATATATATATATATAATATCACTATATGAAAACTAATACAAATATATATATATCAATACATATATATATATATATATATATATATATATATATATATATATATATATATATATATATATATAACTTATATATATACTATATATATATAGAGAGGGAGGAGAGAGGGACAAGAGTGAGAGACATAGTGAAAGAGAGAGTGAGACAGTGAGAGAGAAGAGCAGTGAAGGCTGGACAGAGAAGGGGGGGGGATGTTCCAGGTTCTGGAACCCAAACCCAGACCCAAAAACACACACACACAGCCTACATATATACATACATATGTATATATATACAATTACACATATATATAACCAAATACTCCAAAAATTGACCCACACTCACATATACATATATACTACACATATACATACTAAAATACACTAATACAATGTATAATTTATATCAAAATGGTTTTGAAATTCGTTTTTACAAAACTTGAAAAATCCTAAAATCTGGGAAATAGAAACTGTGAACTAGAAACTAGGTAATTCGAAAAACACGCACAAAAACATACTAAGGCTCGATCCTATTGGTTGGTAACTGACACCCCATAGATATACTAGTGTCCTAGGTTCCTGACACGACACCACGACACAGTTTCACGTGTCCAAACACATGAAATCCACACCCGGGTAAATTCCTGACACGCGCACACAATAACAGTGTCGTGCACGCGTTCCAGGAGCTCGTGGACACACCACGAGACACGACACATCTCGTGGTCATGTACACAGGTCGCCTAGGTCTAGGGCTAGCTATTAGACACCCTGAAATGTGTCCAAAATGTGTCGTGTCCGAGCTACGTACGCGTATCAGAGGTCAAAACAGTGCGTTTCAGACCGCGTCGTGCACGCGGTCGAGTGTCTCGTGCTCACGACACAGGACACGACGCATCTCGTGCTCGTATCCTCGTGTACGCCACACATAGGTCTACACTCTCGTGTCAGTACGAGGTGCCAACATGTTGTGTCCGCGCGACACGATACGCGCAAAGTTGGCTCTGTGCGTGTGTGTACTGTGCAGTGTAAAACCCGTGTTCGTGTCCGAGCTCTCTCGACACGACACGAGAGGTCGTAATATTTGAGGGGGGGCTTGTCAGTGATGGCCCCCTCCTCTGTGTCAAATTCCACGTGTCCTCATGGCGTGTCGTGTCCGGAAATTGGGTCGAGCAGCAGGGGAAGTAAACCGGGTGTCGTGCAGTGAGTTCGTGTCCGTTTTGGACACGGACACGACACGAATCCTAGCTCAGTGTTAGGGTTCTGTGATCTACACCTATAGCGCTAGAAATTTGTGAAATTAGTTTTCGAAAATAATAACATTTAATTCACTGTGGCAAATCATCAAACACTTGCATAAAACTCTAGATACGTGTCCGATACGGACACCAAACCAAGTCTAGTTTCCACCAAACTTTACCCACAGTTGTGTTAGTCCTATATGAATGCAATTATGAAGAGAAAATAGGATTTTAACTATGTTTGAGGGAAAATACCTATTGGTGCAATTCCAATAAAAATCAAGGAAGAGGGGGGTGTGCTTCCTTCAACTTGATGATGTCCAATGCTTCCAAATCCTAGATTGCTAGTTCCCCTTAGCACCTTAGATGTTGTAGGGTCCCAATGCAAGAGACTAGAGTGAATTTGGATCAATATAGCTCAAGTTGTGATGATTTGAAGAGAAAGGGATTTTCTAGGAATTAATTTCATGTAAATCATTCATGAATTAATTCAATGGGGTTTTATAGGATTGTGGGCTGCCAAAGGGGGGGTCCTTGGCTGCCATGGGGTGTAAGGGAGGTGTCCTACCACTTGCAAACTTAGCCCCTAAGTCTTTGACTAAGGGGGGGGTTAGATATTTAGGTTCTAAATATCTAAAAAGTGAAATATCTAGATATTTATCTAACTAGATATTTATACATAAGGCTAATATCTAATCATTAGTCTTCTAGGTTAGTGGCTAACCTCTAGATTAGGGCTAAACTAGGTTAGAAGCTAACATGACACTAATCAACTAATTAAATAATAATAAATCACATAAATCTAAATAATTCCAAATAATTCCTAAAAAATTACCAAAATACCCTTTTGGCCAAAAATCACTAATTTGGTGTTCTAAGCCTATGGCTAAGCTCTCATGGTCATGGAAACTTCTAGGTTAAGAAAAACTAGGGTTTACACTTAGTTATACTAACAAAGTCACCAAGTCATAAGTCATGACTTAGTATGACTTAGAAAATGGTTTAATCTAACTAAAATCACCAGAAAATTATACCATGACTAAAATACCACTAATAAATAATAAAAATAATAAATTTTCAAAAATCCCCAATTTCAGAAAACATGGTGTTACAAGTCTACCCACCTTAAAATAATTTTGTCCTCGAAATTTAGATGGTCGTACTCCTCCTAGGTCAAACCTCCAACAATCAGGGACGAAGCCACTACCTAGGCAACATACAAGGTCAAATAAGCAAAATATGGGTAGTAGACCTATACTGGGTCATGTCCAACAATTGGCTGGCAGTTTTAGGTCATAAGGTGTCCTCAATTTAAATCGAAGCCAAAAGTAACTCCATGGGGTAAATCAGGATGGAGTCTCGGGTCAAAAAATCGTACTAAGCAAATGAAGCACACAATGGTATGCCTGAGTGGGACACTAAGGTCATGGGCGTAGTATGTCATGTCTAGGTCATGTACGTGAAATCAGTTTTGAGAAAACAACTAGTCTTGTGCTCCAAATTTAAAAGTCACGGTAACGTGTCTACAGTGATCATAATTTAGAGTGGAAAAGGTCTATGGCCTAAATTGAACCAGAAATTTGTGATGCAATAGTGGTACCAGGGGGACAGGTTAAATGGAACAGTCTGTGGTCTCATCTAGGTGCACTAGTCATTCTAGATCAATACTGTCCTATGGTATCAAACGTACAAGCAATCTAAGGTATCCTAATTGGGAAGGTAAGGGAACAACAATCATCAAGGCTATAGGCCGTCTACCATCCTATATGAAAATTGGTCATTAACAAGTGAGAAATCATTAAAGTTACCATTCCATAAAAAGAAAATTGAAAATTTAGGTACAAACAATCACAAATAGATTTTAGTCTTGACACGATCTAAGTTGATCAATTTCAGGAAAAATAGAGATTTGGGCAAGATGGGAAATCAATAAAATTAAGTATAAGCACGAGCATCCAATGATGAAGATCCAGGTCATGATAAATTTAATTCAACTGGATACGAATACGAGGTTCATAGGCGATTAAAATAATTCCAAGGAGAATTGTCAAGGCTGTTGCGGATAAGATTCTATGGCAAGTTTAATTATGTCTCCATCCACGTAGATTAATATATGAAAAAGCGAACCAAAATGCAATAGGTTGATCAGACCATCATGCGCCGGTTCTGATTAGACAATATGTTAGTGGGTGCGCACCCAATAAAATATATCATGATCAAGCTCGAAAAAGGATAAGCTTGTAAAACTAAGGATAAATTTGTAGCATAAGATATAAGTAAGGGTGGAATGATGAAAGAAGATACATAGTCCTGGTCATGGGCATAGACTAGGAAGATAAGGAAACAATAAATCACAGGGCTAAAAGGGTCACCATTCTATGGTCAGAGCTACTCTATCAACTCTAAGTCAAAAGGCATAACACATAAATTAATTTATTTAAGAGGAAAATTCTTGACAAAAGAGTTTAGTCAAGAATTATATTAATAGCTAAAGCTACTCCTACTCCTACTCCTACTCCTACTCCTAAGTAAGAGATAAAGAAACAACAAACAATCGACAAAACCAAATGAACTACCAGGTCAAAACTGATCACTAATAAAGAATAGGTAGGAGCAGACGGAATTGGATTTTAAGATAGATATAATGAAACAAGGTGGGAATGGAATTTAGAAGGACAGAACCTGCAAGCACATTGCCAACTGCCTGGCCATCCTCAACTGTCATGGCGTAAGCACGCCCCTGCTGACCTCTCCCAGCCTGTTGCTGGAACTGCATAAATCTCTGCTGCTGTGGCTGTAACGATCCTCTCTGCTGCTGTCCTACCGGAGCCTTGGCTCCTGCTCCTGGTGCTGCTCCCTGTGCTACTCTGCCTGTGTACTAGGAACACTCCCTCAGCTGGTGGTCCGCTGCCCCACATATTAGGTACCGGCCCAACCTCTTCCTGCACTCACCCCATCCATGTCCCGACTTCTTGCAATAGGGACAACTGATTGTCTTCGGGTCCTGACCCCGATACTGATGCTGTACTTGCTGAACTCCCACTGGGGTCTGCGTCTGCTGAAACTGCACATGGGGCCTCTTGGCCTGGCCTCTACTGCTGCTGGTACCACGAGCGTCCCGTCCCCTCTTGAACAACTGTTGCCGCTGAGTTTCCACTATCTGCTGGAAGAAGGAAAACAACTGTGCCACATCCTATGATCCTGATGACGACTGCTGCTGAAGAACGTTCGGTATGATAGAAGAAAGTCTCAGAGTAGGGAGAGGTGCACTCCCATAGGCTGCAGATATCCTAGACTGGGCTGGCACAACAGGAACTGCAGTCTCGGGGCCCTGCTGATCAGGACGAGGAGTGGTAGACCCCTCAGTGGTATCTCCCTGATCGAGACGATGAGATCGTGTCTCCATACCCATCCTGAAGACATATCAAACAAGGAATCAATACTGAGATATAAAATGATAATTCAAGGGAGGACAGTTATTCAAGGAAGCAAACCTTCAACAGGAATTTAGATGGCAGGAATCCAGTTAAAAGTTTTCCTAATGCGATTGAGTACCCTAAAATAAGGATATTAATCTAACACAAGAAATTAAAATCACCAACTAAAAAAATTTCAAAATCATCAACTAACACCAGGATTCAAAGTTCTAAAGTGAATCCTCCAAAATCAAATTCAATCAAGGGAAAAAGGAGTTTAAATCGTAATTTCAAATGAGATTCTCAAGGGTCATCCCAGGAATCTCTCAAAGTATCCTAGCAGTGATTGAGTATCCACTCTCTCTAAGCCTATTCCTCAAATCCTATCGCAGGCTGTAGTGATACTCTAGTTCGAATACCACTACATAAACTCGACCTGCATGGGCCACCACTAAAAACGTGTCACGACCCGCACCCTAGAGTAAGGGCACGAGAAGTGGGTACGTCCAGCCTACGCCGCAGTGTCGGCGGTAGAACGCTGTCCTAGGTCAATCATCTAACAATATAAAGGTACCTGTACAGTTTATACTCTCCGAATGGAGGTAACATCACAACATGCTGTCTCAATCACATCTAAGGTAGAAGAATGAAGAACAGATAGATAGATAGTAACTCAAAAAGAACCATAGCATAGATGAATAAGTCTAAGTGTCTAGGATACATAACATCCAGAATGTCAACTCATAATACAATAAGTCTAAGAGTCTATACATCTCCACATCTCAAAATACAACTCAGAATGTGAGACAAAAAGTAAATATAGAAAAGACTGCCTAGACTAAACTGGTCTAGACTACTGGAACAACATCCTCAGCTGCAGGTGGATCCTGCTGGGGGTCCACAACATAAGTATCATCTAGTCCTGCTCCATAATAGGTAGACACCAGGCCTCATCCTCATTCTCTGTAATATTTTCAACAGGTCCAATCAGGACAGGAACGAGCACAATACATCTCACGCAGTGCATATCAGGTTAGGAAATACGATACAGGCAATAGAGTAAGATACATGAACTGCTGAAAGGAAATATACGCTGTAAAAGAGATAGCTGTAATGAAATATCTACTGTATATAGAGAACTGTAGTGACTAATGATGTAGAGCACAAGATAGGCATGTGAATGGCTAGAATTTATACATGATTATACTACTGAGTTTGCACATGATTACACTACTTTGGAATTATTCACATGTCCACTTCTACTCCCCCGTTTCCCCAATCAATACACAAGGATCTATACAAGTTACGTTATTGTACATGATATCACATGGGGCCCATGAAAGGGTGCACATGATAGTATACATGAGGGCTCAGTAAACATGAGAGTACATGATCACATGAGTGCACATGAATGATGGAAGCATAGGAGTACATGATGATAGTGAAACACACATAACATGAAGTACTCGATGCTTTCGAGAGGGATAATATCTCATGTAAAGATCCATATAGTACCAATCCGTGTTACCAATGTGACAGCAACAAGTAAAGTAATCTAGAGCGAGAAGTAAAGCCTGAACAAGTATGAAACGGTCAGAGAATGTACTCGCCTGATAACTGAATGTCTGAAGAGGATATACTGTCTGAGGAGAGGTGTCTGGCTCCTAATCAGAGCAATACAAGTCACAATGTATTCTAAATAGTAAATATGAAGTCTACTATACAAACTACATGATTCTAGGTCAATCTGGTCAAAAGTCAACTCTTGGTCAACTCTGGTCAACTCTAAAGTCAAACTAGTCAAAGTTAAGTCAATATTAGTCAAACTAGTTAGGGTTTTAGTCAAACTAGTCAAACTAGTTATTTTAGGTCATTACTAGTCATTTCTAGGTGAACTAGGTCACTTTTGACCTAAGGTTGACTTTGGTCAACCCTTAGTAATCAAGGGTCAACATGTTGGTTTTGGGCCATTAGGGTTAGCCCCAAGCCATTGGCTAATAATCCTAGGCCATAGGCCATTGCTAGTCATAGGGTTTTCATATAAACCTATACTAGAAATCATATATATATATGTATATATCTATATATAGATATATATCTATCTACTACCCATATACCCATATATGAATACTATATACAATACAAACCCACATACATATATATATATATATAATATCACTATATGAAAACTAATACAAATATATATATCAATATATATATATATATATATATATATATATATATATATATATATATATATATATATATATATATATATATATATATATATATATATATATATATATTTTCAATATATATATATATATACATATATATATATATAAAACTTATATATATACTATATATATAGAGAGAGGGGGGAGAGAGGGACAAGAGTGAGAGACATAGTGAAAGAGAGAGTGAGACAGTGAGAGAGAAGAGCAGTGAAGGCTGGACAGAGAAGGGGGGGTGTTCCAGGTTCTGGAACCCAAACCCAGACCCAAACACACACACACACAGCCTACATATATACATACATATGTATATATATACAATTACACATATATATAACCAAATATACAATTACACATATATATAACCAAATACTCCCAAAATTGACCCACACTCACATATACATATATACTACACATATACATACTAAAATACACTAATACAATGTATAATTTATATCAAAATGGTTTTGAAATTCGTTTTTACAAAACTTGAAAAATCCTAAAATCTGGGAAATAGAAACTGTGAACTAGAAACTAGGTAATTCGAAAAACACGCACAAAAACATACTAAGGCTCGATCCTATTGGTTGGTAACTGACACCCCATAGATATACTAGTGTCCTAGGTTCCTGACACGACACCACGACACAGTTTCACGTGTCCAAACACATGAAATCCACACCCGGGTAAATTCCTGACACGCGCACACAATAACAGTGTCGTGCACGCGTTCCAGGAGCTCGTGGACACACCACGAGACACGACACGTCTCGTGGTCATGTACACAGGTCGCCTAGGTCTAGAGCTAGCTATTAGACACCCTGAAATGTGTCCAAAACGTGTCGTGTCCGAGCTACGTGCGCGTATCAGAGGTCGAAACAGTGCGTTTCAGACCGCGTCGTGCACGCGGTCGAGTGTCTCGTGCTCACGACACAGGACACGACGCATCTCATGCTCGTGTCCTCGTGTACGCCACACATAGGTCTACACTCTCGTGTCAGTACGAGGTGCCAACGTGTCGTGTCCGCGCGACACGATACGCGCAAAGTTGGCTCTGTGCGTGTGTGCACTGTGCAGTGTAAAACCCGTGTTCGTGTCCGAGCTCTCTCGACACGACACGAGAGGTCATGATATTTGAGGGGGGGCTTGTCAGTGATGGCCCCCTCCTCTGTGTCAAATTCCACATGTCCTCATGGCGTGTCGTGTCCGGAAATTGGGTCGAGCAGCAGGGGAAGTAAACCGGGTGTCGTGCAGTGAGTTCGTGTCCGTTTTGGACACGGACACGACACGAATCCTAGCTCAGTGTTAGGGTTCTGTGATCTACACCTATAGGGCTAGAAATTTATGAAATTAGTTTTCGAAAATAATAACATTTAATTCACTGTGGCAAATCATCAAACACTTGCATAAAACCCTAGATACGTGTCCGATACGGACACCAAACCAAGTCTAGTTTCCACCAAACTTTTCCCACAGTTGTGTTAGTCCTATATGAATGCAATTATGAAGAGAAAACAGGATTTTAACTATGTTTGAGGGAAAATACCTATTGGTGCAATTCCAATGAAAATTAAGGAAGAGGGGGGGTGTGCTTCCTTCAACTTGATGATGTCCAATGCTTCCAAATCCTAGATTGCTAGTTCCCCTTAGCACCTTAGATGTTGTAGGGTCCCAATGCAAGAGACTAGAGTGAATTTGGATCAATATAGCTCAAGTTGTGATGATTTGAAGAGAAAGGGATTTTCTAGGAATTAATTTCATGTAAATCATTCATGAATTAATTCAATAGGGTTTTATAGGATTGTGGGCTCCCAAAGGGGGGGTCCTTGGCTGCCATGGGGTGTAGGGGAGGTGTCCTACCACTTGCAAACTTAGCCCCTAAGTCTTTGACTAAGGGGGGGTTATCTAAAAAGTGAAATATCTAGATATTTATCTAACTAGATATTTATACATAAGGCTAATATCTAATCATTAGTCTTCTAGGTTAGTGGCTAACCTCTAGATTAGGGCTAAACTAGGTTAGAAGCTAACATGACACTAATCAACTAATTAAATAATAATAAATCACATAAATCTAAATAATTCCAAATAATTCCTAGATAATTACCAAAATACCCTTTTAGCCAAAAATCACTAATTTGGTGTTCTAAGTCTATGGCTAAGCTCTCATTGTCATGGCAACTTCTAGGTTAAGAAAAATTAGGGTTTACACTTAGTTATACTAACAAAGTCACCAAGTCATAAGTCATGACTTAGCATGACTTAGAAAATGGTTTAATCTAACTAAAATCACCAGAAAATCATACCATGACTAAAATACCACTAATAAATAATAAAAATAATAAATTTTCAAAAATTTCCAATTTCAGAAAATAGGGTGTTACATGTTCGTGTCATCTTTCTCCAGAGACTCTCATATCTCTTTGGAACTGGTCTTCTTAGAGTATGATTCTGTCGAGGAGTCCTCCATAGCACTGAGTATCAGAAGCCTACAAAGGCTATTCTTCCACTTCTATTTGGACTGTTTGGCGGTAGCAGCGGCAATCTCGTTCGCAGTCCCAGTTTTTGGAACCTTCAGTTCTTCCTCAGTTAATACATGGTTGTCGTCCACGATTTGAAGATTGAGGCTAACCTTCGTATTCCAGATTTGGTAGTGCTTTCCATCAAATTTCTCTAACTTGTTAAAGTTGGGATCGATGAGTGCAACACGAGAGTTTTCCATCTTGTAAATCTAGCTTTGAGATTATTATTCTCGGGGCATGATTTTAAGATATAAACTAATTTTAGCGCAACAATTCGAGGAAGGTGCACAACAGAGATCCCGGAGGATTCTGAGAGATGAAATCAAATATAACACTTTAAAGAAAGCACAATGATTTTCGTAGTAGCATCGTCGAAAGCTCACAGAAAGTTTTTGATTAGATCAGAAAAAAAATCTTTTTTAGAACAAGATTTCAAGTGGAGAAGAGATGAACAGAAGAAAAAAAAGCCTACTGGGGTGATGGATCACCAGAGACGAACTATGGAACACTCTGCTCTTCTGACCCCTCGGATGGACAAAACTCTCTATGTTTCTCTCTTCTGTGATCTCTGAAATTTTTTGTAAGAAACTTATAGAATGAATTAAATTTAGAGAGAAAGAGAGAGGAGAGAAACTTATATAGGCGTGCGCAGTATACGAAACGTTCGGAACGTATAAGCTGCCATTTTCGAAAGTTTCGTAACTGTTCAGATCGTGCACAGACACGATAGCACCAACTGCGTGCACCGTGCCAACTGTGTTAACCGTGCGCACTCGCGTACAGAGTACCAACTGACCGCACAAACGATCGTGCAACGAAAGTACACTATGCGCCTAGCGACGATGCTAATGTGCTGTCACACGATCGGCAGCACAGAGGCTTGCGTGACATGCTAAGTGTAAAGTACGCCAACAAAATGCCACATTACGTTCCATGAGCCCGAGTCAGAGTCGCTAAGCCCTACGGGGCTTAGTTCCAAAGAAATAAATTCCAAGAGCATGACAAAAAGTATTAGTGCTTCATTATTGAGTTAGCCTTCTTTTCACTAGAAAACACCCCCATATGGCACCCATGTGCCCCTCCACACTATATGTGCATCTCTAAACACAAGCAAGCATATATATAGAGATACTAGTCATTTTTCCTAGGCAATGTGGGACTATTTTTCTAGTTTCTAAGGCAAAACACTAACAAATATGGTCACCAGCTTCTAGAGGCTGAGGGGTCTGCATATGGCGGTGAGCCTAGTCGATCCGCGACAGATTTCTGTCATGCTTTATTTGATGATGAGCGCCACTAATCTGCAGCAACTCTATCTCATGGTATATATTGTTTCTTCAAACTAGGCCGGCCTTGGTGTATTGACGGGTGTGGCTTCACGGACACTGATTTGCAGGGACTCAATTACGACGGACTGAGCTATGATGCCGATGCAATCGGGTCTGGTGAAGATTTTTGGATAGCGAGCCAAAGCTTGGAACTTTTTGTGAACCTCCGGACCGTGTACATGATTGACATCATGATTCAAGAACCCGATATGGAATTCATGCGGTTTATTCTGGCAAGGGCGCAAATGCTCGAGACACTAAAATCAGTAACACTATAGCAAGAACCAGGCAACATGACTCGGCACTTACGGAACTATAGGAGTTCCCCATAACATTGACTCGAGCACGAATCATATACGAAGAGCGTGAGGAGGATGAAACTGAAGACTAACCCCATGAAATTATTCGTTATGTGTCCATAAAATGCCTTAAATTTCAAACCTCTGGTACATTGCTTCTTGATCCTTGATTAATATATGTGATATAGTGGGGCGTACGTTTCCCAAATTTAGTAAAGTTTTATTATAGTTTAGCACTTACTTTTTTTATTCATCAAGATTTGACTTACAGATGTAGCAAGATTAACAAACCTTGATGCTTGTGGTGATGACACTTTAAAATAGGAAACATGTTGACTATGGGGCATGACATAAACACTCCTAACACACACTAGGGCACAACAGATCGTTGTTACATATGCGTCATTATAAGCATATCAAGTAGCATTGTACCCGTGTCTCTTCAACAAGGCTTGAGAAGCACTACTGACCATATACATATCATGGTATATTCAAGCTTTGATCTGACAATGAATCCATTCCATACATATACTACTGTATTATAAACTAGGCCTTAGTGTTGTTGACTGTCTAACAATTTGGGCTTTGGACTACTGGTCGTCGACTATCTAACACAGCCCTCCTTTTATCCGGGCTTTGGGTTGACAATTAAAATACATGACATCAAGCAAAGCGCATGTGGAGTTAAGTAATAGCATTAGGGACGATTGTGGGTCGGATCGGCCCGAAAAGCTTGATCGGACCCTGACTCAAACATGAAACATGCCAGATCGGGCAAGTTTTTTAAGCGTTATCAAATTTCAGGCCGGATTTTCGATACTAGTCGACCTAACCCTCAACTGGTTTGATCCTTGACCCATTGAAGTTTGGTAGCCAGCCCTACTTCCCCCAACATAAATACCCAAACTTTCTAACCTTAAATCATTTCAATACTATACCTTTACTTCAGAAAGTCCTCACAAATATATATACTCTAGGGAAATGCTATGCTTATAACCAATTTTGGTTGTAAGCAAGTGCCTACGTGGAATCCTTTGATTGGAGGAGAGGTGGGACTGGGTCGAACCATGTTAGCAGGGGGTGGGTGATGGAGAACCACTTGGAATTTTTGGTTATTTTGGATTATTTAGTTTGTTTGTTAGGATGAACAAAAATAAATAGAATTTTACCTCTTGAGTTGGTTGGGGCTGGTTAGAGATTAACTTATCTTATGGATAAGAATTTAGCGATTTAGTTTATCTTATTTTGATTGTTTTGTAGCTTATAAATAGTTTATAATTTCATAATTCATGGATCAAAGAATTGAGAGAGAAATATATTTTGAGTTTATATGGTACGATGCCAAAACCTTAAAGTGGATCTCTCTACCTTAGTTGCTTCTCCACTTTCGATGTTGACGTCTTCAACGTAGCTTCTTCGCTTCCGATCTCCAACGGTAACCCTAATTATTAATTTCTATTTCTATTATAATTTTTGTGATAAATTATAATAGTTGTTGTTCACTCTTCAGTTAAAGCTTCCGCCCCCAAATCTTCTCAAAATTTCTAATTTTATATTAATAATTTATTTTTTGGGTTTTCGTCCTACGTCAAATTGGTATTAGAGCCAAACCCTGGTTTAGAAATAGTTCAAAAATGTCTACACAAAATTCTTCGCAGCAACTTTGTGTGATAATTGATAATATATATGATAAGATGCTTGCTGAAATGAAAAAGGTGTTTGAAGAATTTTCTAATAGAAATGAAGTAAAAACTATTGCTAACAGTGATCATATATACATAAAAGATTCATTAATGGAACCTACTGAGTCTATTATAGACGAGTCAGAAGTTAAATCCAAGTATGAGTCTAAATCTAGATTTAAACCAATAATAAATTTTGAGTTTTATAAGTCTAGATTTAAACCATTAATAAATTTTGAGTGTTATATATCTTCATTAGAAGAATTAAATAGGTTATATGATGAAACAAATAAATTTGATAAACCTATTAAGTCATCTAAATATTTTGAATGTGTCACAATAATTAAACCTGTGAACAATTTCTATTATATATTTGTTACAAATAATTATATTAGTTTGCAAAAAATAATAATTGATTATAGGGGCTATCATTTTATGGTTTCTAGAGACATCGAGGCAACCATAAGTTATTGAAGTGCGTGATTGGTCCCTGTTGAATATTCTACTTCTTCCACTTCCACAACCCCCAGCGCCATGGAGTTTTATCGTCTTCTGAGAAACTTCAATGTTGACTAAGTTGTCACAGCAAAGGCCTCTGCCATGGCCGAATTGGAGGACTTCAACGGAAGCATAATTTTCGAATTTTACACTTAATTCACCAGGAGGTAAATTTTTCAAAGAAGAGGAGAATGATGGAGAACCACTTGGAATTTTTGATTATTTTGGATTATTTAGTTTGTTTGTTAGGATGAACAAAAATAAAGAGAATTTTATCTATTGAGTTGGTTGGAGTTGGTTACAGATTGACTTATCTTATGGATAAGAACTTAGCGATTTAATTTATCTTATTTTGAAGCTTATAAATACTTTATAATTTCATAATTTATGCATCGAAGAATTGAGAATGGAAAATCTATTTTGAGTTTATATGGTGCGATGCCAAAACCTTAAAGTGGATCTCTCTACCTTAGTTGCTTCTCTGCTTTCGACGTTGACGTCTTCAACATAGCTTCTCCGCTTTCGATCTCCAACGATAACCCTAATTATTATTTCCATTTCTATTATAATTTTGGTGATAAATTTATAATAGTTGTTGTTCACTCTTCAGTTAAAGCTTCCGCACCCAAATCTTCTCAAAATTTCTAATTTTATATTAATAATTTATTTTTTGGGTTTTCGTCCAGCGTCAGTGGGTGTGGGTTGTAAGAAAGTTATAAAATTTTGGTAGTAAACTCAGCATTTTCCATATACTTTATGTTAAATCTTATGCAGTACAATGGGTCTTATGCCTTATGCCACATTTGCATATCCTTACCTACAATTAGTGCTGAAAAGGGACTGTAGCCTCCTTGAACCGAATTCTGGAATTTTTCAAATTTTTAAAACTTTTATTTTTCTAAATTTTTCTAAACTTCAAAATTATAAATTTTGATTATTGTACTTAGCTATAAGAAAAATATCTTACAAATGTGATATGTTATTCATGGGTATGGGTATCGGGTTCTTGGTTTATCGAAACAGATTTATGCGATTTCTATAGTTTTGGGCTTATAAAGCCTAGTAAATAAAATTAGTTATTTTGAACCCCTTATTTAATATAGGCTCCAACCCATTAAACAAATTTGTATGGACCAGAATTTTTATATATAAACTACTTTGAAAATTGTATAACTTAGATTTATATAATATATGTATTATTAACCCTCGAGCCTATGTGACTATTTTGGATTTTAACTAATTTTGGGTCTAAAGGCCTAATAATTAGTAATTAATATATTTGAAAAAACTTATGTTGAGCTCATTAAATTAGTTAATTTGGGCCAAGATTAAATCTTACATAAATTTTTTTTGTTGTTATTGGATTTAATTATGAAGGAATTTTCCTTTGCTTTGGTTCTTATTGGGCTATTGGCCCAATTCACGGGAGAGCTTCTTAGAAGTTTCCTGTCACATGTTTGGGAGCATGCCCTCACCATTATTTAATAGCCTACTCCCCATTCCCCATCCACACGTTTCTTAATGCTTTTCCAAGTGTACCGTGTCCGTGTCCATCCATTTCATTCTATTTTTATTTACATTTGCATTTGTCCTATCCCGTGTCCGACACACTGGACACCGAATCCTGTGTCCATGTCCACAAACCGACACAGACAGTACATCGACACTCCCTCTCTCCTCTCTTAGCCACGCTTCTCTCTCCGCCGCCTGCTGCCGGCGACCCGTCCTGGCCGGCCAAAACACACACCTCCCTCCGACCAACCCAACCTCCATCATCTGCAACCACCCACGGATCCCTCATGACCACCAAGGCCTCCGACCACCCTGACCGAACCACCACCTCAACCTCATCACCCCGACCAGTACTGTCCGACTACCACCTCCATCAGATCTGGCCATCTTCTCCTCGCCACCACCCACGACCTATGCCTCCTTTTTCCCTTCACATCACCACAAGACCATCCCCTGCATCACTATCACCAAACCAACCGCCACTATCATCATCTTCTCCACTGCCCAACAGCCCCGACTCTGGCCAAACTACCGCCGTAATCACCAAACAAAAACCCTAGTCAACCACTCACCTGCGACCGTCGAAGGATCATCCTCCTCCTCCTCCAGATCTGGTGCATAACCTTCAGATCGGCTATGCCGGCATCGGGATCCAGCAGCCGAAACCTCCTGCGTGCTTCCATCCTCCGCAGCGCCATAGGGAGTCTCGTGTTGTGCACCGTTGTATTGGAGCGACGATGTGGGGAGTCACCGCATCCGGATCTCCATCGAGTTGCACCATCATGGTCGTGTCCTTCTCCGGCGACTTGGCACCAGCCTTCTTTGGCCACCGATCCACTGTGAGCCTTCTCTTCTCTCCCACTCTTATCTGTCGCGAACCTCCGGATTGTCGATGACCCGGACACTTTGCGGTGGAAGCCCAACCCGGACGGGCATTTCTCCTTAGCATCGGCCAGGATTGTGGCGAGGGGGGCACTGGTGTTTCGGCCCCCCATACTGCTCCTTTCTGGCAGGCGTGCATCCCCATCAAATGGTCCATCTTGATTTGGAGAGCCCATAAGCGAAAACTCCCCACCGACGACATCATAACCTCCTTCGGCTTCAGCCTGGATTTGCGGTGCCACTGCTTCTCATCCCACCAAACTGAAACGGCGGAACACATCCTCTTCTATGGCGACCTCGTTACTCTCTTGTGGAAAACTCTTTCCGCCAAATGTCGGCATGTCCATTGGCCGGGCGGCCTCAACGATCTCTTGCTCAACTGGAGCAAATCTCACGGGCATCAGATCGTGGCGGTCGCTGGCATCTGGGTCCTTTGGAAAAATTAGAACAAATGGAGATATGAAGAATGCCAATTTAACCCCAACCAACTGATCAAGGAGGCCATCAGACAGGTGCATAAGGCTGCATGGCGCTGCAATCACTCCCCGCCTAACTTTTGGAAGGCTCTGGCTTTCGGTGTCTAATTTCGAAGCTCGGTCGAGGAGTAGGTTTTGTGGGTACCATTTTATGTTTTCTGCTTTTGCTTTTCTTCTAGTCGGAGCGCGTGGCGCGTTTACATGTATAGGCTTCAGCATTTTACGCCTTATACATCAATAAAATCTCTCTTCTTCCTATATATATATATATATATATATATATATATATATATATATATATATATATATATATATATATATAAAGGGTGAAAAAAAAAAAAAAAAAAAAAAAAAAAAAAAAAAAAAAAATATATATATATATATATAAAGGGTGGGGATCATGTGACACATACAATTTGACATCTAAAAAACACACAATCTCAACTGTACGTCATTTCAAATGAATGGTTCATATTTGATAGAGTAATTATAATAATTAGCATGTCTGATACACACACACACACACACACAAACACATACACACACACACACACACACACACACACACACACACACACACACATATATATATATATATATATATATATATATATATATATATATATATATATATATATATATATATATATATATATACGGCGATTCTTCGCCATTTTTGGAACGCTAGGTAGGAGACATCTTGCTTCCCAACCTTTCAGCTGCCCCTAGGAACAACACTATTAAGGACTTGTGGGACCCCTCGAATAACAACTGGAATTAGAACAAAATCTGGGTCTAGGCCGGGTTAGAGGCTGTCGATTGCATCCGCCGTAGCGGATTGACGATTGGGTCGGACGCAGATAAGCTCGAGTGGTTGCCCGCAGTTGCCGGAGCATTCTCGGTTAGATCGGCCAGAAGAGTGATCCTTGGCAATGCAGCGCCATCTCCAACCATTGCATCCTTTTGGCAGACATGCATCCCAAAGAAGTGGTCCTTCCTCATTTGGAGAGCCCTACGCAATATCCTTTCCACTGACGACACTCTCAACACTATCGAGTTCAGCCTTGCGTTAGCATGCACATGCTGCTCTAATCGTCAATTGGAAATAGTCAACCACATCCTCAGTCAAGGGGACCTTCCGGTCAAGGTCTGGAGAGTACTTTCCCAGCGTTGCAGAATGCCTCAAGGGGGCGACAACTTCCATTACCTCATAGCGACCTGGGCTTCCGCGTCCCATGGCCACCAGATCGTAGCTGACGCCGCCACGTGGGTTATCTGGAAAAATTGCAACAAGGCGAGATATAAAGGCCATCAGTACACTGCAGACCAACTGATTTGGGAGACCATTCGTTAGTGCCGCAAACGGACCTCCCTCTGTTCGTACGGCCAGACGGTCTTCTGGAACTCTCTCCTATCTCCGGATTAGCCGTTTTGGTTTCCGTCTTTCTTCTCTTTTGACAATATACGTGTATAGGCTTCGACATTTTGCGCCTTATGGTATACTTGTATATGTTCGGCTTTTTCGGCCTTCATGAATAAAATGGGTTGTTGGTCAAATAAATAAATAAATAAATAATATATATATATTTTAAATAAATTATATATATATATATATATATATATATATATATATATATATATATATATGGTATATATATATATATATATATATATATATATATATATATATATATATATATATATATATATATATATATATATGGTGGGGATCATGTGACACATACAATTTGACATCTAAAAAAATACGTAATCTCAACCGCACATCATATATATATATAAAAATATATATATATATATATTTATATATATATATATTTATATATATATATATATATATATATATATATATATATATATATATATATATATATATAGGGTGGGGATCATGTGACACATACAATTTAACTTCTAAAAAAATACGCGATCTCAACCGCACATCATTTCAAATGAATGGTTCATATTTGATAGAGTAATTGTAATAATTAGCATGTCTGTCAAATTAAAAATTCCACTAATTAATACAACCTACTATTAATTATCATGCATGTCAAATTTGACTTCTTTGAATGTAAATTTAATATGTATTTAAATCTAAACCATTCATTTGAAATGATGTACGGTTGAGATTTTATATGTCAAATTGTATGTGTCACCTGATCCCCACCCATATATATATATATATATATATATATATATATATATATATATATATATATATATATATATATAAGCAAAAAGACTTTCATTGATGTATCAAGCGCAAAATGCCGAAGCCTATACAAGTAAGTGCGCCAAGCGCAAAGAAACAACAAAACCTAATAGCCTAAACCATACACCAGAGGGCGCGACATACGTGGCTAGAGCAAACCCTGCCAAAATCGATCCGTAGAGTAGGAGCAACGACTCCTGAGTTTAAGAATTTGTCGGAGGACTTCGCGGATCAGTTGAGCTGGGTTGTATTGGCGACCTTCATACCTGAATTTGTTCTGGTTCTTCCAGAGAACCCAAATTCCAGTGGCTGCGGCGATCTGATGGCTATGAGAATCGTCCCAGTTGTCCAGGAGATCGTTGAAGCCCCCGGGCCGATGCCTCTTCCTGCAACGGCGAGAAAGGTCGTACCAAATCTGAGTAGCAAGTTCTCCGGAGAGTAGGATGTGTTCAGCTATTTCTCATTTATGAGAGGTACAGCAGTGGCAGACGGATACGAGGCTGAAGCCGATGGTGGTTAGGGAATCGTCTGTCAGAAGCTTCCTGTACTGAGCTCTCCAGATCAGAAAAGACCACTTGTTGGGGATGCATGATTGCCAAAATTGAGCGATCAGTAGGGACGACATGCCGCCGCCCCCCACCTTGCGTATGGCAGAGGACATCGTGAACGAACCTCCGACGGTAGGGGCCCAAATCAATACGTCTGGAAGATTGTTGATCCAAACGTCCGCACGGCTAGCTCGGTCGTCGCCTCCGGTCTGATCCACTCTCTGATCCGCTTCCATCTCCAACTCGATGCGGGGTCCCAATGATCTCGGATCGTGCAGTTAGGGAGGGCGATCGGAGACAGTTGGTAGACCGCGTTATTGATCCACCGTTCGTGGCAAGGCAACGAGTTGTCGTTGCCAAGCCACATGCGGATAAGGGGTTCAGCAGCTGACGGTCGTGAAGAATACGGTGCTAGGATGAGGAGGAACGATTGTTGGCAACGGCCCTCGCTGGGTGAGAGTGTTGGAAGTATCTAGCTTTCATGAACCGCGTCCAGATAGAGTTACGCAATCTCAGCTTCCACCACAGTTTCATAGAGCTGGCGTCCATGATGTGCGATAATTTGATGAAGCCGAGACCCCCCTCGTCCGTAGGTTTGGCCATCGTGTCCCAGCTGGCCAAGTGGTGCTTATCCTTACCATCTTGATGACCCCAAAAAAGTTGGCGAAGAGGGCCTCTAAGGAGGATAGAACCTTCGAAGGCGGGGAACAGACGGCCAGGGTGTAGATTGGGATGGAGGATAGAACGTGCTTGATGAGGATCATAGTTTTGCCTGGAGATAGGGTCGCGTTGTGCCATCCCTCGATCTTCTTCCTCGCCTTGTGAACAAGCCCACCGAAGATGCCCGAATTAGATCTGTCGTAGACCAATGGGCAGCCCAGGTAGGTGAACGGTGGGTATGCGGTGGAGAAGAAGGTGTGTCACGACCCGCACCCGTTTTTTTTTTTAACGGATACGAGACGTGTTCAAGCCAGCCTACGCCGCAGTGTCGGCGGTAGAACGCTGTCACGGCCATGAAGATCAAAATCACAAATAATGCTCATTCACACAATTAATTTAACTTACAATGATCACAAGTTTTACATTTGTAGAAAAATATAAACATGTAAAAATAAATGAATGACTACAACTCAACTATCTAGCTAGTCTCTAGGCTTTTGTCTGCAAGTATTCCCGTCACTCCCCAAGCTAAGTGAAACCACGGCTAACCTAAAAAATGTTAGTTTCCAGTCAGGAATGGAACGAGCACAATTCACTGAATACAATTTCAAATAAAGAAAATGACTATAAAATAAAGGTTAGACATCAATCATGAGTTTTGAAAATAAACAGTAAATACGAAAAACCAATAGCAATAAATAGACACAAAATACTTTCCTCAACTGTTAGAAGTACCGTTGATATATGATCGATCTGGGGCACTACATCGCACGGTCTACGAGGTCTACTTGCATAAAAAATAAGCACTGTCTACGAGGTCTACTTGCAGAAAATAAGTAATGTCTACGAGATCTACTGCATGAAAATAAACACTGTCTACGAGATCTACTGCATAAAAATAAACACTGTCTACGAGATCTACTGCATGAAAATAAACAATGTCTACGAGATCTTCTGCATGAAAATAAACACTGTCTACGAGATCTACTGCATGAAAATAAACACTGTCTACGAGATCTACTGCATGAAAGTAAACACCGTCTACGGTCGGATCACACATCCTTGGTACTTCTCATTCCCGTCTCAACAATTTATAATAGAGTATAAAAATCACATAACCAATAGCTAATCAATGAAATATAGTAAAAATTAATATCGAAATGCAGATAATAAACTGTACTCGCCTGTGGTCCTCTGCTGGTGAAACCGACAATCTGAACTACTCAATGTGCCACAATAGTCAAAACCCGTACAACAGTCCCCGGATGCTGAAATAGACAATACTAATGATCTCAGAATAGTCAAATTAGCTAAGATTGCCTGTCCTTAAGTCCAATTCTGGACACAGGGGCAAAACGGTAATTTTTGGCCAAAACGATGTCCGTCGTTGGACCCGCTTTGCACCGAAAAGCGTGCCAGAGTCAACGGTCTCTAAAGTCATCAAACTATATGTCTACGGATCCAGTTTTTCGATATGAACCCAACCGTATGTCCAAAGTTGGATTTCGGCGGGCCGTGCACAAAATCGCCCGTTGAGTGGGACTGTGGGGCCCGCAAAACGACGTACGATTCAACTGTCTCAGAATTGGACCAAATTTGGCATACAGGACCAGAAAAATAATACGGTCCTGCTGGAGCAAGTTTTGTCTCGATCTGACGAGCGTGCACAAAGTAATTGAGAAATTTACAAAGTACACGATACGGTGAATTTCGACGGATACGCATCAAATTCGTCGCGCACACGCGACCAATTTTAATTCCGCCAAAGTCCACACGACCACGAAACCATTACGCAGCTTTCGATGCTTTCGGTTCGTGACCATGTCGCCCGGAATGGCGGGACGCACGTCGTGTGGATGAATTTTCTAAAAATAATTCTGTTTTTGAAAATGGTTTTCTCTGACTTTTCAATTGATTTTTCTTGATGTATAATAGATGAATCCAAAATCTAAAAACAACGTTTGGAAGCCATATGGTTTTTCATTAAACCTATTCAGGTGGATTTTGAAAATACTGAATGTCCTGTCGTATACTTGCCTTCTAACCTAGGAGTTTGGTCGAGTTTCCTGTGTAATGTTTTTAACAGAAAACTCAGTTTTTTGAAAACTTTGGCCCTGTTTCTCTATCGACCCCTTCTGTTTACAAAGAAACCTGAAGACAGGATTTGAAGATGTATATGTTGTGATCGTACCAGAGTTTACGGGACGTGAATTCCTCGGACGATGTGGAAGAAAACACCACCCGAAGTTGCATCATCGACACCACTGTTGCTGTCGCCGCTCTGTGGTGTTTCCACGGCTGGACGGCGGCTCTTGGCCGGTCGGCGGTGACCCGCAGCTGCGTGCACGCGTGAGGAAGGAGCGCACAGGTGTGGGTGGTGGCGTCGCGGTCGAGACGATTAGGGTTTTCTCCAATTTCGTATAAGCGTGCGTATACTTATATGATGAAAACGAAATTAAGGAACAGGGCTCGGGTGACTGTGAGGGAAAGATTTGCTGGGCTTTCCTGCTTGTGGGGGTGCACTGCTCGGTTTTGCCATGAGCGCCCGGGCCAGGGGTTTGCAATGAGCGGGCCGGGCCTGAAGTTTTAAATGGTTTGGCTTCTGTAGGGGATGCCTTACGTGAGGGAGGGGGGTCTGCTACTTCCGGGGGGTAGCTCGGGTTCAAGGGGATACTTTGCATCTCATGCGAGTTGCTACTGTGCTGTGGGAAGACTTCGGGTCTGTGGTGTTTACATGCGATCTGTTGGGTCCATATATTTACTCATATATTTTCTTTTTAATAAGTTGGGTCCATATATTTCTGGGCTGTTGATATGCATATATTTATATATATATAAAACATAATGATATATAATATATATATTATATCATCTTATTGACAATAATAATATACCAATAATAATAAAATATTATTATATAATAACTTCCTCAATAATATTAATATTAATAATAAAAATAATAACAACAACAATAATAATAATAACAATAACGAAATTCCATAAATCAATAAGGGCATATATTCCATACGTACAGTCTAATAACCCCAATAAGTACAATGACCTATTTTATACCAATATTCTTGAATATCCACTAATAATGATTATTTATAATATTTAATTACTAATACTTAGAAAATATTCCTTAAATCATTAAAACGGGATACAACACGCTCATACCAAAATACATCAACACGAATGTCGTTAGACGTGCCGTATGACTACTCGGCTTGGGCTCAGATTGGGTCCAGTTCGAGCCAAAGTGGTATAACCGATTTTTTTCTAACTCAATAATATAATTAATAAATAATAACACTTCGGTAAGGGCTGAGTCGCAACTTGGCCTGGTTTTCCTAATTAGGTCATCACTATGGCTCGACCTTCCCTACCAGGGCTAATACACTAGTCAAAGCACACGATCATGCTATCCGTGCCATGATTCTTAGCCGTCTTGTACTCCAAAACTCAACCATGGCTAAAATCCTCTATTGCAAAAATATTAATTAAATAATTATTTACAAAAACTCTAAAATCACCATTTAATTCAAATAAATAAATAAATAAATATATATATTATTAAAGTTCTGGGAAGAGGGGCTACAAATCTACCCACCTTAAAAATAATTTCGTCCTCGAAATTCGAATTCATAACTATTCCTTAAATTCAAAAAGAACTCTACCATTACCCTAGTCTCCTCGAATTTTTTAATTCCTCAAAAGTAGGTCATATCCTTCTCATTGTCCATTTTGGCAACTACAAAATATTGAGGACTTCTACCCACCTTTGGTCACATTACTCCCTCAAGGCTATGTCACTAAAACTTTCAATCTTCCAACTAATTGCTAAAATACTACCAATAAACATCTACTGCTTATGGTCACTATGATCCTCTACTATCTATCAAGCAACCCAACCACTTAACAAGCAACATCTTACACAGGTAGCTGAGAAACATTGGTGCATTCTAATAAGCATTACCATTCGTCACTCTACAATAGGAAGGACAGGAAGACAAGAAAAAATAATCGAGAGCGAGTATGAAGTTTCCAGAGTGGTAGAGAGTATCCAATGATGCAGATAGAAAGAAAGTTTATGGGCCATTGACTTATTTGCTAGAGGGGCTACTCTAGTCCAGTCACTTGCTAAGTCAAAGAACTCTTCGCTTTTCAGAAGATCTTGCAATCCATGCAATACAGAAGTTCTGTTCTCGAACTTCTGAACAGGTCCCTAAATAGAACGAAATTTGAAAATCAAGATTGTGATCTTTTTTCGTGGTTATTTAAAAACACGAGCAAGGGATATAAATGTAATGCAAGATCATATCGCAACTTCCAAGTAGATAGAATATGGGTTACAAACGACTTCACTTTCTAAGAAGGGGAGACAACAAAATGGTTATAGGGACCTATTTCAAACAGTTCGATTTTATAGACCAACTATGGGGGTTTGTCTGGAGGGGTTTTACTGGCCTTAATGGGTTTTCTATTTTGGATATCACTCGTTGGTTGGATGAACCTTGGGTCTCAATTTATTTGGACTGAATAAGAACCCAAGATAAACTATTTCTACTAGATTAGGATGGCCTGGAATAGGTTTCTGCCCAAGGAGTTGAGCTAGCTGCTCGTCAGGTTGGTTAGCTAGGTCCTTCAAGCCCAAGATTCGTCTTCAGTGACTTTTGTGTTTAAGTAGCACGAGAAGACACATTTACGTGGCACACTAGTGACATGTGCGTAGTGGGCTTTGAGTCGATCACAACCACATATTGGGTCGAAGGAAATTGGGTCAAGGTTGAGGCTCTAGTAGATGTCGAAAGGTATACCGGTATTATGGTAAGGTATAGCTTGTCCTTTTTACCTGAAAGTCGTACCATAAAAATTGAGTACAAGGGGACGTGTTTGAGTGGGACATGATATACCTAGGTGAAGGTGAACTCGTCTAGATCTTGCATATAAAATTTGTTGGAAGGTAACAGCTGGTCTCGTGCTCCGATTGTTAATGACACGGCCGGGAACACAAAACGATCTAAATGGAAAGCGGGAGTCCAATGAGACACTAACTATCATTCTAATAAAAATTTGTTCTAATCAATCGGTGATCTTCGTATATCCTAAAATTGTAGGAGGCTTACAGTCTACCCACCTTAGAAATAGGACATGGTCTTAGGAATATTGAGGTTAGAGGGTTCCCAAAGTCCGGATACTGTACCTCGACTCTTTGTTAATAGGGAATAAGGCACGGTGTATCGGGATACGATAGATATAAGTCAAGTCAATGATCATTCCTCCATAAATGAGAAACGAGGGTGTATAATAACACATAGTCGATAACATAGAGGAACATACCCATCCATAGTGTACAAGAGTTATCGACGGGGTAACCAGCTCCAAGGCATGTCCTATGAAGAGATTTCTAACAACTGAGTCATGAATCTCTAGTTGTGTCAAACCTGTCAGACTATTGTCATAAGGGTTCTGGTGGTATGGGCTGTAGTGATCATGCGTTGTTGTTGACAACTGGTATATCACAATTTGACAGGGTATTTAATCTATGGTATTAGCTAAACAAGTGACTGTGGTATTCCAACACAAGTTAGGTCTTAATATCAAACATTTACATAACTAGAGTAATATTTGTTGGAAACCAATCTCGGAAGGAGTGTCACGGTAAATGATTACCCTATTGTCCACTCATCTCATGTCTAACTGTGGGCTTCGGTCGAGGAAGGGTTGGTTCAAGGCTTAAGGGTTGCTAGTTAAGGCAAGCTTCCAGCAAATAATTAGAGGCTCGCAACCTTTGGTCTCTAAAGAATAGGTAGTCTCCTAGGTAGGCATTTCGACTAAGGGTAAAACCCTAATCATTCTTAAATTCAGATGGCTTGAAAGTCCCGATAACAGTTGGGGTCGAGAGGAGAACGAGTAACTCGATCACATGGTTGGCTGACGATAACTACCCTTGTGTATACAACTACCATAGCCATGGGGATATGCGGTATCTCTCTACCATCACGAGCTTTCGTCTTTCCAAATCGGTGAAGGACAAAAACAATAAAGAATTCAAGGGAGATGTTACTGAATATAATTTCATGATTCAAAGGCGAACATATAATTCAAGAGGAATTGTCAAAGCAGCCGCGGATGAGATCCTAGATACCTATATATCTCCATCCACGTAGTGTAATTAAACGAAGAGCGAACCAAATGCATCATGGTTGATCAGACCATAATACACTGATTCTGATTAGACAATAAGTTAGTGGGCGTCCCCAATAAACATGTCTTGAATCAAGCTCGATAAACGAGTAAGCTTGCAAAAACTAGGCTGTAATAGCAGCGTTGGTCAAGTTAGTCAAGATACAAGTATGCGAGATTTTTGAAAGAAAGCACAGGTAGTTCGAGTTTTGTGAGAATCAAACCTTACCCGGTGTTCTTGCTTATACAGTCTTCCTACTATCTTCTGATCAACAAGGACTTGGTCGACTAATGGGTTATGGACATTCTAAATTCCATATTCTAGGTAACCCTATTAGTGTCAGTCGATAACCTCGTCAATAGGTCACAAGGACCACGGAATGCTAGATCGGGAGACGTGCTATCCAACTTACAAAACTTCCACCAATATTGGCTTCGGATCTTATGGAACACACAGGGCACTGTCCTATCCTCTATAGCACCTTAATTTGTAATCACGTCTGAAGTCATTTTACCGAGGACTATGCCTCGCCCGTAAAATCGGGCTGTGGTAATCCTTGGTTTCGTAACTCAAATATGATACAAATCGAACATTACTTAACTTTATCCAATATTGGCTCAAGGATAACTAAGATCAAGAGTGGACCACTAGTCATATCTCTAGCAAATTCTATAACCGATATTTTCCTAATCTCATCTCAACTCTAGGGGTCGTGTCTCGCCAGTGCGCTGCTGGCTGCAGTGAATCCCTAGTCTCCAAAATTTAAATAAATGGCGACAGTGCGCTGCTGTCCTGCCAGTATAAGTTAACTAACATTCTCGTAACTATATCTGTAAATAAATCCCTGAGCTTCTAGAGATTCGAACAAGTTGACTATAAAATAAGGCATAAATATTTGCCCTATCAACCCTTAAAATAAAAGATTGAGCCGGGAGGAAATAACTGATGACAAAAAGATACACAAACATTCTAATGTCTATTCCATGTGTATTCAAACATTGAGGAAAACTTTAAACCGAAACTAACTCGAGGTCCGTATGGGGATAACAATAATCAGAATTTATATAAAATATTAATTCCTAGTGAAAATAGAAACTAAATAGACAGTTCGACTAAGATGTGAGGATGATATCTAAGAGGCAAAGAGAAGGATCTGCCCAATTCATCAAGGTTAGATCATAAATTATATGAAGCCCTGTCTCACCAAGTGAATAATCTATCCACTTTGGATCGTGTCGTCATATCGAGAGATAATAGTGTACCTATGGGGATCTGACAAACAATCAACATTAATAACTCCTCATCTAAATTGCATGGCCTAGACTACCCATCGGTCAATTTGTATAAGGGACTCTTAGTCCTAGTCATTCTCTTAAATTAAATTAATCTCTAATTCGTGAATGAGCATTTCTAGTCGCAGGCTCGCAATAGTACGACTAACTTAAGTACTATCACGAGTTCGCATGATTTGCGAAGACTGACCTGCATGGGCCACCACAAAAACTTGTCACGACCCGTACCCATTTTTTTTAAACGGATATGAGACGTGTTCAAGCCAGCCTACGCCGCAGTGTCGGCGGTAGAACGCTGTCACGGCCATGAAGATCAAAATCACAAATAATGCTCATTCACACAATTAATTTAACTTACAATGATCACAAGTTTTACATTTGTAGAAAAATATAAACTTGTACAAATAAATGAATGACTACAACTCAACTATCTAGCTAGTCTCTAGGCTTTTGTCTGCAAGTATTCTCGTCACTCCCCCAGCTAAGTGAAACCACGGCTAACCTGAAAAATGTTGGTTTCCAGTCAGGAATAGAACGAGCACAATTCACTGAATGCAATTTCAAATAAAGAAAATGACTATAAAACAAAGGTTAGACATTAATCATGAGTTTTGAAAATAAACAGTAAATACGGAAAACCAATAGCAATAAATAGACACAAAATACTTTCCCCAACTGTTAGAAGTACCGTTGATATGTGATCGGTCTGGGGTACTATACCGCACGATCTACGAGGTCTACTTGCATGAAAAATAAGCACTGTCTACGAGGTCTACTTGCAGAAAATAAGCACTGTCTACGAGATCTACTGCATGAAAATAAACACTGTCTACGAGATCTACTGTATGAAAATAAACACTGTCTACGAGATCTACTGCATGAAAATAAACACTGTCTACGAGATCTACTGTATGAAAATAAATACTGCCTACGAGATCTACTGCATGAAAGTAAACACGGTCTACGGTCGGATCACACATCCTTGGTACTTCTCATTCCCGACTCAACAATTTATAATAGAGTATAAAAATCACATAACCAATGGCTAATCAATGAAATATAGTAAAAATCAATATCGAAATGCAGACAATAAA
The DNA here is from genome assembly GCA_029216955.1 of Iris pallida. Taxonomy (NCBI): domain Eukaryota; kingdom Viridiplantae; phylum Streptophyta; class Magnoliopsida; order Asparagales; family Iridaceae; genus Iris; species Iris pallida. Next base: position 1,381,716 of record JANAVB010001200.1, read on the forward strand.
CTGTACTCGCCTGTGGTCCTCTGCTGGTGAAACCGACAATCTGAACTACTCAATGTGCCACAATAGTCAAAACCCGTAGAACAGTTCCCGGATGCTGAAATAGACAATACCAATGATCTCAGAATAGTCAAATTAGCTAGGATTGTCTGTCCTTAAGTCCAATTCTGGACACAGGGGCAAAATGGTAATTTTGGGCCAAAACGATGTCCGTCATTGGACCCGCTTTGCACCGAAAAGTGTGCCAGAGTCAACGGTCTCTAAAGTCATCAAACTACATGTTTATGGATCCAGTTTTTCGATACGAATCTAACCGTATGTCCAAAGTTAGATTTCGGCGGGCCGTGCACAAAATCGCCCGTTGAGTGGGATCGTGGGGCCCGCAAAATGACGCACGATTCAACTGTCTCCGAATTGGACCAAACTTGGCATACAGGACCAGAAAAATGATACGGTCCTGCTGGCACAAGTTTCGTCTCGATCTGACGAGCGTGCACAAAGTAATTGAGAAATTTGCAAAGTGCACGATACGGTGAATTTCGACAGATACGCATCAAATTCGTCGCGCACACGCGACCAATTTGAATTCTGCCAAAGCCCACACGACCATGAAACCATTATGCAGCTTTCGATGCTTTCGGTTTATGACCACGTCGTCCAGAATGGCGGGACGCACGTCGTGTGGATGAATTTTCTAAAAATAATTCTGTTTTTGAAAATAGTTTTCTCTAACTTTTCAATTGATTTTTCTTGATGTATAATAGATGAATCCAAAATCTAAAAACAACGTTTGGAAGCCATATGGTTTGTCATTAAACCTATTCAGGTGGATTTTGAAAATACTGAATGTCCTGTCGTATACTTGCCTTCTAACCTAGGGGTTTGGTCGAGTTTCCTGTGTAATATTTTTAACAGAAAACTCAGTTTTTCGAAAACTTTGGCCCTATTTTTCTATCGACCCCTTCTGTTTACAAAGAAACCTGAAGACATGATTTGAAGATGTATATGTTGTGATCATACCAGAGTTTACGGGACGTGAATTCGTCGGACGATGTGGGAGAAAACACCACCCGAAGTTGCATCATCGACACCACTGTTGCTGTCGCCGCTCTGTGGTGTTTCCGCGGCTGGACGGCGGCTCTTGGCTGGTCGGCGGTGACCCGCAGCTGCACGCGCGCGTGAGGAAGGAGCGCACAGGTGTGGGTGGTGGCGTCGCGGTCGAGACGATTAGGGTTTTCTCCAATTTCGTATAAGCGTGTGTATACTTATACGATGAAAACGAAATTAAGGAACAGGGCTCGGGTGACTGTGAGGGAAAGATTTGCTGGGCTTTCCTGCTTATGGGGGAGCACTGCTCGGTTTTGCCATGAGCGCCCGAGCCTGGGGTTTGCAATGAGCGGGCCGGGCCTGAAGTTTTAAATGGTTTGGCTTCTGTAGGGGATGCCTTACGTGAGGGGGGGTCTGCTACTTCCGGGGGGTAGCTCGGGTTCAAGGGGATACTTTGCATCTCATGCGAGTTGCTACTGTGTTGTGGGAAGACTTCGGGTCTGTGGTGTTTACATGCGAGCTGTTGGGTCCATATATTTACTCATATATTTTCTTTTTAATAAGTTGGGTCCATATATTTTTGGGCTGTTGATATGCATATATTTATATATATATAAAACATAATGATATATAATATATATTATATCATCTTATTGACAATAATAATATACCAATAATAATAAAATATTATTATATAATAACTTCCTCAATAATATTAATATTAATAATAAAAATAATAACAACAACAATAATAATAATAACAATAACGAAATTCCATAAATCAATAAGGGCATATATTCCATACGTACAGTCTAATAACCCCAATAAGTACAATGACCTATTTTATACCAATATTCTTGAATATCCACTAATAATGATTATTTATAATATTTAATTACTAATACTTAGAAAATATTCCTTAAATCATTAAAACGGGATACAACACGCTCATACCAAAATACATCAACACGAATGTCGTTGGACGTGCCGCAAGACTACTCGGCTTGGGCTCAGATTGGGTCCAGTTCGGGCCAAAGTGGTATAACCGGTTTTTTCCTAACTCAATAACATAATTAATAAATAATAAAACTTCGGTAAGGGCTGAGTCGCAACTTGGCCTAGTTTTCCTAGTTAGGTCGTCACTATGGCTCGGCCTTCCCTACCAGGGCTAATACACTAGTCAAAGCACACGATCATGCTATCCGTGCTATGATTCTTAGCCGCCTTGTACTCCAAAACTCAACTATGGCTAAAATTCTCTATCGCAAAATATTAATTAAATAATTATTTACAAAAACTCTAAAATCACCATTTAATTCAAATAAATAAATAAATAAATATATATTATCAAAGTTCTGGGAAGAGGGGCTACAATGTGAGATTGGTGAGAGTGGCCGAGTGGCTCCTGTCGACTTTATGGTGGGTATAGATGATACTTTTATAGCGGTTGATCCGTTGTCCGGAACATCTGGTGTATTTCTCAAGGATGCTACTGACCACCTCCACTGATCCGACGTCACCGGAGGAGAAGATGAGGATATCGTCGGCGTAGGCCAGGTGAGTAATTAGAGGACAGCCGTCGGTGGTATAAAAGTGGTAGAATCTGGGGATGTTGATCATGCTGTTAAGGTTTCTGGTGAGGGCTTCGGCGACAATGATCAAGATGGTGGAGGATAGAGGGTCTCCTTGATGAACACCTCGACTAGATTTAAAGAAGCCGTCCGGTTGCCCATTGTTGACAGTAGAGAACCATGAGTTGCTTATGGATCTGAATATGATGTCTATCCAGGTTTCGGAGAACCCGAAGGCCCTGAGAACCCAAATCATGAATTGCCAGTCCAGGCGATCGTATGCCTTCTCCATATCTAGCTTGATGGCTACGCTACCCCCCTGGACGGGAATTTCATGCATGTTATCATTTCCTGGGCTAGAAGGATGTTGTCAGTGATGTTCTGCCCTGGGACAAAGCCGCTTTGTTCCTCGAAGATAATCTTGGAGAGGATATGGGACATACGGGTGGCGATGATCTTAGAGATAATTTTATTGGCGAAGGTGCATAAGCTGATCGGTCTGAAATCTTTGAAGGTCTCTGGGTTATCTTTTTTGGGGATTAAGATGAGGTTGGCTCGCGATAAGGATTTTGGATAGCTAGCGCCTTGAAAGAAAGCGGTCGCGGCTTCGATCACGTCAGTCTCAATGATATCCCAACAGGACCGAAATAAAACCCCAGAGAATCCATCTGGGCTTGGAGCGATGTGTTCGTCAAGGGCCCAGACCGTGGACTTAACTTCTTTCATGGATGGGGGGATTAGTAGCTGCTCATTATCATGCTCTTCGATTAAGAGAGGGACCTTAGCCAGGAAGACCTCATCCTTGACGACGACATCTTTGGTGAATAATTTAGAGTAAAAGTTGGCGGCAGCAGCCTGGATGCTCCGCTGATCTTTGAGTAAGGTGCCGTTATCGTCGGAGATTTGATGAAGGGTGAGTTGATGCCTGCGGCCCCTAACGTAGGCGTAGAAGAACGCGAAGTTTCTGTTTCCCTCGATGTCCCAGGTCAACCTCGCTTTCTGCTTCCAAAATTTCGTCTCCACTTTCATGCGGGATTTGAGGATAGCCTTGGTTAGGTTAAGCGTGGTGCGGGCCTCTGTAGAACAATCTGTAACAAACCTAATCCCAGCACGAGTGACGTCGTCTTCCGCTGCCTTAATCTCTTGGAAGATGTTGCCAAAAGCGAGTTTGCTCTAGGAAGCAAGGGCGCCCCTGGTGGCCTTGAGTTTTGCGGCCACTCTGATAAGGGGGTCTGGGTTGTTCGATGAATTCCAGGCGGATGCAACAATGTTCTGGAATTGAGGGTGATATCTCCAGAAGTCTAGGAATCTGAAAGGTTTTTTAATAAGGTTGGAGTTGTTGCTGATCTCAATAAGGAGAGGAGAGTGGTCAGATTCTGTGGAGTTAAGGTGGGAGAGGTTGGAGATGAGATTCATATCGGACCACCGGTTGTCGACGAGGGCGCGGTCCAGACGAAAATATTGGCGACGAGCTCCTTCTTGCATGTTACACCAGGTGAAGGTGTTACCGGAGTAGGGAGGGGGTGTAAGTGAGCCTGGAAAATAAAGGAGTTGAAGTCGTTCATGGCCGATTGGTGGGGAGGGCGACCCCCCAATTTTTCTTCGGTGCTCGTGATCGTGTTAAAATTCCCAAGGCAAAGCCACATGAGGTTGTTGAGGGAGCTGTAGGTGTCCATAAGGGTGTTCCAGAGCTGCTTGCGCTCGACGTAGTCCCAGCTGTCGTAAACTACAGAAATGAGGGATCGGTAAGTGGGAGAGGGGTGTTCCACCAGTAGGAAAGCGCCTAGTCGGAGTCGAGGATGGTACCGAAGAGGCATTCATCGAAAAAGAGGATCCAGATGTCGTGACATCCAGTAATGGCGTTCGGGAACTCGAGCTGAAGTTGGATGGATTTGAGTTTTCTCTGGAGGATTTTGGGTTCGATGATAACTATAATGTCGATCCGATAGATTTTGATTAGGGTGATTAATCTCCTCATAATTGGTTTATTGGCCAGCCCTCTAACGTTCCATGCTAGGATGTTAAGCATTTGCAGGATTGCGATTGGGGGTGGAGTTGAGCTTGGTGGCTGACCGGGTGGTCATGGCGGGGGCTCTTGAGCTAGTTTCTTTTTTTTCTAGTTTTGTAGGATTTTGGAGACTCTTTGGATCGCTGTTGAGGAGGCTACCGTCGAGTCTCGGTGGCTAGGAGCCTCGGTTCCTGTGGCCTTCTCCGGGGGGGTAGACGAGTTCTGTCTCGATGTCGGCCAGAGTGCTAAGGGGATTGTTGGGGTTCAGAAAGCCGACATCCTGGGCTTGTCGGATCCTGGACTCATATTCTGGGCCTAATGACTGCGCGACCTCGACCGACTGTGAGGAGATGGGTAAATCAACTAGGGCATGGTGGATAATCAGCGCCAACCGATTCTCTCATGTGATGCCCGAGTCGACGACGGATAGACCTTCGACGGTCTCATCACGTTCAGCGAGCTGGGACTTGTCGGGAAGGAGGTTCGCTTGGGCATCGACCGCAGAAGAGGAGCTGAGGATCTCGAATCTGTTGAGGAGGGTGATGTCCGTGGACTTGTCTGGAACCATGCCATTATCCGACGTGGAGGGAGTGAGTGGGCTGGGGGAGTTGTCGCTTTCTGCAAAGTGAGAGTGGGAGTTGGAAAGGGGAGGATAGGGCCTGAGATGGGGAGTTGTGTCGCCTTCGAGAATTGAGTCTTTTGTGGTACTTTCTTCTTGAGCTCCGGGTGGGCCTTGAAGCAATGTCTCGAGAGGTGGCCTCTGATCTGATAGTGCTTGCAGAAGCTTATGCTGTTGTCGTACTCAAGCGTCTGGAGGTATGTCCGTCCCCCTAGCTCGAGCTGAATAAGAGAGGGGGGGTCGGAGGATAGATCGATCTTTATGCAAATCTTAGCGTAGTTGCCTTTGGAGAGATTACGTATTTCGTCAGCGATAGATACCAGGGTCCCGAAGGAACTGGCAATTCTCTTGAGTGTTGCGGAAGCGAATCAGACAAGGGGAAGGTTTGGCAGGGTGTGTAACGCCCCAGAACCAGAATACTGGAAAGCGGAGGCATACATAGCCAGCTACGTATAATGAAATGGGAGCCACCTCACTATACGGTCACGGCTGTCTAGATATATGAGGGTTTAACTATAATCCATCAGTCTCCTATGGTCAAGAACAAGCCTATTGTCTCAATCACAAGCAAGTAAGTAGATGTTACAAGATGTAAGACCACCAAAAATACAATAGTAAGGCGTCCCATACATTACATAATGGGTGATCATGAAGCTAGTCGTACAAAATGTCAAGACTAGCAAGAGTTCAGTCATACATGATCAACCCTAGGATCTGTCAATCATGTTATAGCCCGTAGACAGACAATAAGTAAAGATGCAATCGAGCTAACACGTGCTCGTCGGCTAAACGCCTCAAAAGAATAATTTTACAGTAAAGTGGGAGGACAAAAAGAAACCCACTCATTGCCAGGGTTACGCCTGGTGGTCACATCTGGCTGGAAGTTAGGTGGATCCTCTGGAGCTGCTCCGATATCTGGCCATACAAAACCAGCTGGGTCAGACCCCAGAAAGAGCAAGTGCCATAAAGGAGGCTTCACTTAAGGACTAAAAACCAGCATATCACAAGTGAATAACTAAAGAAAGCTTATAAAATAAACTGATAATAATAATAATAATAATAATAGAGATAATAATAATAAATTGAGTACGAAGAAACCATTTAAGCAGCCAGATTGCAACCCTTAAACCAAACAAGGACCGAGGTTGCAGCCCTTCACCCGAATAGAAACCCGTCTCAAATATTATTGGTAAGGTAACAAGACAATAAACGAAGAGAGGACTCAGAACTGCTCCGGGAGCCAGGTTACAACCCTTAAACCAAACAAGGACCGGGGTTGTAACCCTTCGCCTGAACAGAACTGGACCCCTGATCTTTATTGTTAAAGCCAAAGTAAATAATCAATCATGTCGTTGAAGTAACGTAAAACATGACGAGCATGGCATGGGGTTGCAATAAGACAATAACGAAGAGAGGACACAGAACTGCTCCGGGAGCCAGGTTACAACCCTTAAACCAAACAAGGACCGGGGTTGTAACCCTTCGTCTGAACAGAACTGGACCCCCGATCGTTATTGTTAAGGCAAGCACAATTAATTATGTCATGTCACAATCTTGTACAGGATTGGAACAATGCTAAGCTGGGATAAACTCCATCCAATCAATCACGGCCAAGCAAGAGTACGGCTTGATACTTTTAACTAACTAGTGTTATCACAGGCCTAGTTACTAGCAAGATGCAATGAGATTATCCCAACAGTCACAAGCCCTGCAGACCATCCGGTTATCCGGGCTGAATCGTCCGTTCGAAGAATGCAACACGTGACTGTGTGCTGGAAATGTGCCCTACTCATCGATAGGCTACAAGTCCACTTAATGCGCCCAGATAACGGGATTGCCTGTAGCTGGGAATCTCTTCATGTCTACTGAATTATTCTAGTTTATTAGCCTTAGTCAATTACTGTAGGTATCCCCGACCGTGGTAATCAGGGATCCCTGTCCTATACATGATGCAAACATTATCGGTTAATTTTTGTACAAACACAATCACCCACGGTGTCCAGGCCATTCAATTCTGCCATGACATGCTAGCCGTCGCAACAGCATTCGAGATATATATATCATGCCAAATTTAATGTCAAGAGTACGTCACGACGGATCACTATCATGTCATGTCATTATTTAAAATTACATTAATCTGGTATAAGCGTGTATGCAATAACTAAATATAAACAGGGTGCAAGAGTTGTAGAAGAAATCATTAGGTGCAGGGAGACGAGGCATAACTTCCACATACGAACTCAATTTAAGGTGCTCCAGAGATATTCGGAAAGGTAAGACAAAGATCTAAAACTTTCATGTTTTAAGTTTTTCGAAATTCTGGCTAGAAAATGGGTTAACTTGGCGAAAACAGTCATTCTGTGCACTTTTTATGCCAAAAATTCAATTATGCGCAAAATATATAAAAAGGGGAAGGTTCCAGCGTAAAATTTTACATTCTGGGTACCATCCAGCGTAATATAAGCAATTCCAGGGTTCCCTGCGTAAAATATTACATTCTGGATACAATCCAGCGTAATTTACGCAATTCCAGGGTTCCCTGCGTAAAATATTACATTCTGGATGATATCCAGCGTAATTTACGCAATTCCAGGGTTCCCTGTGTAAAATATTATATTCTGGATGATATCCAGCGTAATTTACGCAATTCCAGGGTCCCCTGCGTAAAATATTACATTCTGGATACAATCCAGCGTAATTTCTGATTTTACGCTAGCCTTCCTGCGTAAATTCTGATTTTACGCTAGCCTTCCTGCGTAAATTCTGATTTTATGCTAGCCTTCCTGCGTAAATTTTGATTTTACGCTAGCCTTCCTGCGTAAATTTTGATTTTATGCCAGAACCAGATTCTTCAGCAGACATGAAAATTCAGAAAACTTGTTTTGGCCATAAAAACTTCATTTTAACTCGAAATAAGGTGAATCAAAAACCAAATTCACACAAAATTTCGTGCTCTTGCTCATGGAACTATTAGTTTTCGAAAATAACAAGTTTTAGTAGATCAAAACCAAGAAAACTCCATGAACTCAAAGTTAAAATGTAGATCTAGAAGAATCTATCCATTAAAATTAAAAACTCCAAGTTCTAAAGGGGTTTAGAATCATGTAAATAAAAGAATGGAACAATAAAAATCAAGATCCCTCAAGAAGCAAGTTGCACTTGCCTAAACCTCTTGGTAGGTGGAGAGCAACGGTGAGGAAGAAGAAGAGTGAATGAAGAGAGAGAAAGAGTGTTGGGTTAATAAATGGTGTGGGTGGTGGTAGGTAGGGGTTTTCCTTTGGTTCATGATGAACCAAGCAAACCAAGCCAAGCCGAACCAACCCAAGAATAAACCAATCAATGAAATGCTAGAATAAACCAAGCAAGGTGTCATGCAATACGAGTCAAAATACGTATACATATACCAAAATACGTAATACGAACAATAGGCATTACAGGGTGATCCATGTCGAGATAATCTTTGAGTCGACATTGGGGTTGAAACTGGGGGACCATTTAGCGATCTTCACGCTGAGGGACCCGATGTTGGTGGTGCCCTTACCCCATACCAAGGAGCAGTCGGGATCAGAAGAGAGGTGAAGGTGAAGGTGTTTTGAGTCCAATGGTGCAACCTTGTACGCAGATGAGAGACCCCAGCCTATGATGGCTTCTTTAGCAAAGGGCAGTTTAGGGCATCCGGACTGGAATTTCAGCACAAAGGTCTTCGAGAAGGAGGAAGATAATGAAGAAATTTTGTCGGAGGAGAACGACACTCTGATGGTTTGTCCTTCAGGTGGGATAGGGAACTCGATCTCTGGTAGTTCGGGCTCCTTCTCAAGGGGAGGCAACTGCGCTAATCAGTCTGGCCGCAAAATCTCTGCGTAAGAGGGGGCGATGGAGGAAGTCGATTTGCGGCCTGGAGGGGGTAAAGAATACTGCCCGGAAGGGGAGTGTAGAGGGTTGAGGGAGGGAGCAGATGCTGCACCGCGAACTGAGGGGGATCCACCGGGCTACGAGGGACGCCAATCGGGTCCCTCTAGGTTGGGTACCACGGAGAGGCTGAGAAGGCTGGGCGCATGTCCACCGGATACAGGCGTATGTGTTCCCTGGGAGGCTGGGGCGCATACGCTCGGGACGAAACCCGCGGGCACATAACCGCCAGCTAATGAGAGGAGGGGGAGGACCCCTGAAAAGAAGGGCGCATGCCCGGAGCACGCCGACGTCGGCACATAGCCTTTTGCAAAGGGGGGCACATACCAGCTGAGGTTCGGCTGGGGCGCATGGCCTGCCACAATGGGTGGTCCATGATTACCAGAGGGCGACTTGGGCACATACTCCACCGCGAGGTGGGTGGGCGCATAGCCCAGCATGGAGGGAGGGGGCGCATAGGTGCCTCTGCGTGGGGTGGGCGCATGGCTCCCTGATGAGGAGTTGGGCGCATAGGCGAGCGGGAAGTTCGAATTTGCCAAATTCAAATTAGAAAACTTCGAGGGGAAGGCCCGGAGATCGAGGCAGCTAAGGCCACGAGGCCCCTCGGGTAGGGTGGAAGGAGGAGGCCGTGCGACGCCGCCGGGGACGGGGGCCACTGGAGTTGAGGAGCGAGATCTGGGAGGGGAGGGAGACTGAGCTCCTCCGGGAGCGCTGAACGAAGCAGCTCGAAGGGATGGGATTCCGGCGATTGCTGGGGCAGGGGCCTGGGTGATGGCCGAGGGCGGTCACCGGAGCTTCGGGGCTACTCCGGCGGAGGAGAAGCCAACCAAGGCCCGTTGGTCGTGGGTCCATGCTGGGGTCGGGTTCGCTCACTCCGGCGCACGTTCGCGGGTAGCGGGCACCCCACTCGTACGACGCCGGGGGAGGTAAGGGTGAGGGAGGCGGTTGGCCGCCGGAGCTAGGCGGTCCCGACCCTATCGCCGGGGACGGAAGCTGTCGAGTGACAATGGTAGCGGGATGGGGAGCAGGGGGATGGGAGATGTGGAGCTAGCATCGGGTCATATATATATATATATATATATATATATATATATATATATATATATGTGTGTGTGTGTGTGTGTGTGTGTGTGTGTGTGTGTGTGTGTGTGTGTGTGTGTTATATATGTGTGTGTGTGTGTGTGTGTGAAAAAATATAAATGTGTGTGTGTAAATATATATATATATATATATATATATATATAAAAAAAAAAAAAAAAAAAAAAAAAAAATATATATATATATGTGTGTGTGTGTGTGTGTGTGTGTGTGTGTGTGTGTGTGTGTGTGTGTGAAATATATAATATTTCTAAAAATGCTGCTTGTGGAGCTCCCTCTCAGAGGCTCGCGGGCGGCGCCCGTCCCCTGAACCTCACCCTCCCGGCAGGGTTTTGTCCCCATACCCGGTGGTGCATCTCGGAAGCGGTCTTCGTAGGCCCAGGCAGCCGTCTTCCTTCCTACTCCACCACTCCTTTGTTTCTTTCAAGGCTGTCGCCATGTCTCTACCCACCCGGGCCACCTCGAGGGTGGCCGCCTAGCCGCCCGACCTTCTGGCCCTTCTAGGACTGCCCCCTGACCCCCCTCCGCCTTCCCGCCTGCTTCTTTCCCGGTCCCTCCGGTCACCGTTTCCCCCGCTCGGCCCCACTCCCCTTCCATCCCCCAGCGGAATCGTCTCTGGTAGGCCGCCCCTCCGCCCAGTGACCGATCATGCGGCTGCTATACAGGTTGAAAGCCTGCCCCCCTCGGGAGGCGGCCCATCCCTTGGTTGTTGCGTCCCTGGACTCCTCGGTTCCCTCCTCGGCATGGTCTCCGAGACCTGCAGCTAACCTCTGTCACCTCTCTTTTTCAAATTTAAATAAGGAGACGTGGATCCCAACACCCACGGCTATGGACAGGTCTGCGCTCCCCATGTGTTGCGTGCTTGCCCCTTCGAGTGGCGTGTACGCGGAGGATCCGCTTCCTCCAAAGCGCGCGCACTCTCTTGGTGGCGCGAGTCAACCTGCACCTGTAAGCGCTCTCTTGGTCCACGCAGCTGCCTCCTCCGTGCCTTCGGACTTTGGTGCTGACCTGCTTGCGATTTTCCCTGAGGAGCACTATGCCTCGCCGTCCCCTTTCCTGGTGCCACACCCGGATGGCGTGGCACATCCTCCATTTTTTGTTTTTAGCGGTGCGGGACCTAGATCTTTATCCAGCTCCCCTCCGGGCGTGGGGCTCCCCTCTTCGGGTCAGACCTCCTCCGTGCTACCCCTCGCCCGAAGCTCTCTCTTGGCGCCAGCTACCGAGCCTCCCAGTAGGACGATCTCTAACATCGTAGCTATCGTACCATCGGGAGGCCGACACTCCCCTGCTAGCCCCTCGTGCAATCATACGCCGAAAAGCTAAGACCTGATCGTGCTGTCATGCTTCCACAAATCTTTTCTGACATTGACCTCCTGAAGTAGACTATGCGTTGAACTTGTACGAGATCACGATGCCATTTTTTGACACAGAAATAACGTCGCTGTCAGCCTCCTTCCCGCACACCTTCGTCTTCAAATTTTCTACCGGGTGCCCAAAACTTCAGAGGGTCCAGGAAGTGATAGCTAGTTGGGGACTCACCTCGGCATATAAGGTGGCCCTCCTGGACCCCAAGCATATTCTATTGCACCTATCTTCATAGTCTGACCATAAGAACGTATGGACTCGAGGCACTGGCAGGATAGATTCCCACATCATGAAAATCATCAGATGGTCCCAAGACTTCAACACCGAAGTAGACTCAGCGACCGTCTCGGCCTGGGTGACCCTCCCTAATCTCCCCCTCATCTGCTCTATTTTTGCGTTTCTAAGGCGCATAACTAACTCCTTTGGCACGTTTGTGGCTGCGGTGAAAGAAACTAGAAACCTCTCCAAAGCAAACTACGCTAAAATTTGCATGGAGCTTGATTTATCGAAGGAGCTCCCCAAGCATATTCAAATCTCTCTCTGCAATAGGACGCACATCCAGCTAATTATTTACGACAACAATATCATCTTCTGTAAACATTGTCATATGAGTAGCCACTCTATTGAGCATTGTTATCGTGCCCACCCAAAACTGAAGCAAAAAGAGATACAAACGGGCACCCCCCCAAAAAAAGGCAAGACAAACAAACAACCCCACAAACCCCCCCTCCTACCCTTACTGAACACCCACACCCGATTTGAAGCTAGCGTTGGAAAATCCAGCACTTCTACGAGCAGATCTATCATTCCCTTTATATCTCCGGCACTCAACCTTAACAACAAATTTGACACTCTCGCCAAAGAACTACCAGACTCCTCGGAGGAGTATAGCAGCAATGAAAAAGAAAATGGGGCTCATGAATCATAAAAGGTTATAGAAAATGGGGCTCATGGAGGAGATGAAGACGCGAAACTTCTGACTCTAGAGGAACCCTCTGACAAAGCGGCCACCCTGCATTCAGACCCAGCAGCCCCCTCCTCATCCTACAGTATGACCAACAATCGTATGGACGTTCTGGCAAACATAGGCCAAGCATCAGTGGTCTGGTTTCAACAGGCCATCGACGCTGGCATAACCAGCCCGAATAGCCACTTCGGAGCCTTGGAAGAAATAGCTGGAGAATCCTACGTACACCCATCAGAGGAAACAACTGACATAGCCAGTTCCACCGAGTCAGACAGAAAGGCAGCCACAACCACCAAAAAATTAAGAAAAACAAGTGCTAAAGAGGCCACGACCATGACCACTAGGTCAGCTGCGAAACTCAACAAATCTTCCACCTCCATAAACCTTAATACTTAACATCCTGTGCTGGAATGTTAAGGGCCTGACGAACAAACCTACATTGAGAAGATTAAACAGTCTCAAGAAAATCCACAGAATTGACATTATGGTGATTATCGAACCCAAAATCTCCCAAAAGAAACTTAAATCTATTCAGATGCAGTTAGGATTTCCTTCTGCTATCGTTGGATGTCAGGACATCTGGATTTTATTTACGGCCGACGTAAAGATCGGTATTATCCATGACTCGAGGCAAGCGCTCTCGTGCTGGGTGGAACATCCCATGCTCAGGTCCCTCTCTATCTTGTCTGCTGTCCACGGCAGTTGTGACATAGCAGAACATAAATACCTCTGGGATGACCTGAGGGATATTCACCACAATCACAGCGACCTCCCTTGTCTCTGTGTTGGCGACTTCAATGCAGTAACTTACAGAGATAAGAAGTAGGGTGGCCGATTCCCTCCTCCGTTGGCCATGCAGGATTTCACCAACTTCTTATTCAGTTCTCATCCGACCCCCTTGCAGTACATCGGCAATACCTTCACCTGGTGTAATGGAGAAAGGTGCCCGATGACAATATTTCTGCCTTGACTGTGCCCTCATCAATGCTCAGTGGGCAGAAATGGAGATCATCTCTACCCTATTGTACCTCAATACCACCAAATTGGATCACTCCCCTTTTTTCATAGAAATCTGCCGTAATTTTAACCAGATCAAGAAAAGTTTTTGCTTCCTCCACCTCTGGAGCCATCACCCTCAATTCAGGAATATCGTGGATGCGGCCTGGAGTGTCTCCGACGAACCTGACCCCCTCATCCATGTAGCAACCAAGTTGAAAGCTATAAGAAAACCCTCACAATCTGGAGCAAGGACGCTTTTGGCGACATCTTCCAGGCCATCCGCACTGCTGAGGACGATGTTACTCGGACGGAGATTATATTCGCTACCGACAGAACCCCCGAGGCCCGTCCCTCCCTCAACCTTACCAGAGCGCTACTGAAGTTCCGACTGAAAGTTGAGGTGGAATTCTGGAAACAGAATGCCAGGCTGCACTGGGACAACGAGGGTGACAGAAATACTAGTTACTTCCACTCCTGTGTGAAGGGGCACAGACAACAGCTTAACCTGCACCAGATTACTGACGAGGGGGAAAACATCATAAAAGATCAAAAGGGTATCCAATCGGCAGCAACTAACTTCTACTCCAAGTTATTCACCAAAGAAGACATCATTAAGGATGCAGAATTCCTCGCGGTGATACCCCGCTTGATAGAGGATAGCGACAATACCCAGCTTCAGCTCCTTCCTTCCGAGCGGGAGTTTAAAGATAAAGTGTGGGACCTGAATGACATAGTGCTCCAGGGCCTGACGGATTCACTGGCGTCTTCTTTTGATCTTGCTGGGATATCATCAAGTCAGACATCCATGAAGCGGTTATAGCCTTCTTCCAAGGAACCAAATATCCTAGATCGATATCTTGTGCCAACCTGATTCTCAACCCTTAGAAGGATAATCCGGAGTCCTTCAAAGACTTTCGTCCTCTGAGCTTGTGTACCTTCACTAATAAAATCATATCGAAGATCATTGCCAACCGTATGTCCAGCTTCTCCCCAAGATTATTTCTGAGGAGCAAAGCGGCTTTATTCGAGGCAGGAACATTTTAGACAACATCCTCCAGGCTCATGAAATGATTACCTGCATGAAATTTCTGTCTAGGGGAGGAAATATTGCTATCAAGCTAGATATGGAGAAAGCGTATGATAGGCTGGACTGTCAAATCATGATTTGGGTGTTAAGGGCGTTCGTATTTTTGGAGGCCTGGATAGACATTGTGTGGAGATCGATCAGCAATGCGTGGTTCTCAACTATTGTTAACGGTCTATCCGAGGGATTCTTCAAATCGAGTCGCGGTGTCAGACAGTGATGTTGGCCCATTGGTCATGGTCAAACCTGATTTTAATAATTGATCAAACTCTGTCTCGATATAAATGCAAGTCTACTCAGATGTTCACCTACGACGTTTTGGACACTGCTCAACAATGGTTATCAACAATGTTCAAGACTGAAGCCGTTTGCTACTTCGAATGTACTTCCTGCTAAGCAATGTAATTTTTATTTTATTTGAGTTTAGGAATACATTGTACACCGAGTCGTACTAGCAAATAGGCTATCCAAAAATGTTTTTCAAAATCATCCTATTCTTTTACAACTGACCCATGTTTTTGAAAAATATTCTTTTTACAAAAAGCCCTTGAAGGATTGTTCAAAAAGCCAAAATTTATTTTCTCCAAAAAATGAACTGGCAGAACCTCAGGAGAACTCGGCCCGAGTTCGGCCAGAGTTCGGCCATTTGGAACGTTAATGAACGTTGGGTTTTTGAACTTGGTCATCCTTCAGTTACGGGTTGTTACAAAGAGTTCTGTCCGAATTCTGCCCGAATTCTGTCAGAGTTCTGTCTTTGGAAAAGCTATAAATTGAGAAGCATTTTGATCTTTTTAACACACCAATTCACTTTCAAACTTTTCTCTTCTTAAAACTTACAGTCTTCCAAAGAGTTCTTAAAAAGCTTTCATTTTCAAATTCCAAGCCAGTTACAATCCTTTAGTCGATTTGCCAGTACAGTACGGTCTAGAAGTTTTAGAGTGATTGTAATCAGAGGCTTGATAGAAGATTCAACTCTTCACAATTGAAGTTGGACGAGTTTTTCGTATCAAAGCTCGCGTCTGTAGAAGTTGCAAGGACTTCGTATGAAAACTTGCGGGATTTTCCAATAGTGGATTCAACTGGAAGCTAGAGTTCTTCCGACTGGACTAGTCCTCACCAGAGGGAAACCAGTATAAATCTCAATGTTTGCGTTTGCCTTCTGATCACTTTTAAATTCTGTCATTTACTTCTTGTGATTATTATTATATCTGTGATCTAACTGCTAACAACTTTTAATTAGCAATATTCCGCTGTCTACTCTATTCACCCCCCCTCTAGAGTATTCTGCTTTACGATTTCGTTCCTACAATTGGTATCAGAGCGGGTTATACAGGTAAAGCAAGGTAAAGCAGCATTTATATTCAATTTTATATAGATCACAGCTTTACACATGGCAACTGTGAAATTCACAAGTGAAGGCCAAGCCACAAACAGACCTCCACTGTTTGACGGCACAAACTACACTTATTGGAAAACACGTATGAGTTTCTTTCTAAAATCTCTTGATTTTGACTTATGGTCTATGGTTATTGATGGCTATAAAAAGCCACCTCGTATAAATGTTGATGGAGTTTTAACTGAAAAACCCCATGACAAATATACAGAGGAAGAAAAGAAAAAGGCCAGTCTTGACGCGCGTGCTATTAACGCTTTATTTTGTACTTTAGACAGAACTGAATTTAACAGGGTATCTATCTGCACAACTGCAAATGAAGTATGGAAACTTCTTGAAGTCACACATGAGGGCACAACTCAAGTCAAAGAATCAAAGGTCAGCAGACTTACTCAAGAGTATGAGGCGTTCAAGATGAAGCCCAACGAAACAGTTACTCAGATGTTCGAAAGATTCTTGGATATTGGAAATCCTTTGTCCTCCCTAGGCAAAGATTACATTAACCATGAAAAGATTCACAAACTCCTGCGAGCACTTACAAAGAACTGGATTTCGAAGGCTACTGCAATTATTGAAGGAAACGACCTCACTACCATGACACTTGAAGTACTCATGGGTAAGCTACTCACTCATGAACTAGAGTTACAAGACTTTGAAGAGCCTGCACCAAAGGAGAAGGCGATCGCTTTCAAGGCTCAGCACAGAAGATCTGCTGAAGATGATTCAGACAACAGTGAATCTGATGCTGAAGATCAAGCACTCCTTGCAAGAAAATTCAAAAGATTCTTGAGATATAAGAAGAAGACAAAAGAGAACAATGGCGGCAACAGCTGGTAACAAGATGACGCTGTCTGCTACGGCTGCAAGAAGAAAGGACACATGAAGAAGGACTGTCCTACAAATTCATCAACAAGCAAGAAGAGTAACAGATACGAGAAAGGAAACCTGAAGAGATCAACCTCTCGGAAGTATGCCAACACCAGCATATGGCATGAAAATGAAGCCAGCGACTCAGAACATGAACAATCAGAAGACGCTGCAAATGTATGCTTTATGGCATCTGATCAGGTACTCTCTGAACCTATAGTTGATACATATGATGACTTCACCTTTGAGCAATTAGGAGAATCCTTCAGTGAACTGTTAAGTGATTACAGGAAACTGCGTAGCAAATATCAGACCTCTAAGAAAGTACTCAAAGAGTACAAAGGTGAAATATGAAGACTTACCGACCTACTAGCTGAGGATAAAGATAATGTTAGTGAGTCTGGTGAGCTTTCTTCTATTAAGCTCTTATTACACGAGGCTACCAAGTCATCCGAAGAAAAAGACAAGGTTTTTGACCAACTAAAAGAAGAACTTTCTAAAGAGAAGAAAAGTCTTCAAAGTGCACAAGTCAGAATGGAAGCACTCACTTCTGACTATACTAAGTTATATGACACTTCCAAAAGATTGGAAATTAGGTTAGGAAAATAGCCTGAGACTGCTGCTTCCTACCCTAACACGTGTCACTTACCGAAAAATCGGAACATTCCGAAACCTAACACTGTCAGACCTAACCCTATCAAACCTTTGCCTAAAAAGGTTATGCCCAAACAGGATAATAGGTATGCTTTCTTCTATACTAGAAAACCTAAACCTATCAACCATGCACACCACTCAGCTTTTAACACTCAACATGCTAAATGTCATTATTGTGGCCTCATTGGTCATATATCTTCTGCATGTAGAATCAGAAAGCTAGTAGATTTAAATATTTATGCATGGATACCGAAAGCTAACCAGTCAGGACCCTACAAAAAATGGGTACCAATAGTTTTATCTGTAAATTGTTTTGTAGGTGAGACACCCTTCACATGCTAGGAGCAAATGGATCCTCGACAGCGGTTGCTCACGGCACATGACCGGTGATGCTTCATTATTCGTAACACTGTCGAATAGGAATAAAGAAGGATACGTCTCCTTCGGCAATAATTTAAAAGGGTATATAATCGGTATTGGTGATATTGGTAAAGCTCCCTATCCAGTAATTAAAGATGTTTGTCTTGTTACTGAGTTAAAACATAATCTGCTCAGCATAAGCCATTTAGCTGATCACGGTTATGGTATTAACTTCGTAAAAGACAAATGTACTATTATTGATAGTTCAACTGGTAATACTATATTTGAAGGTATTAGAGAAGACAATATATATGTTTTCTATTTGTTGGAAGATACTAACATTTCAGGTAGATGTTTAATGGCTAGAAGCGATGAGAGTCATCTGTGGCATATGAGACTCGGTCATGCAAATATGGATACTATTTCCAGATTATCCATAAAGAAGCTAGTATGCGGTTTACCAGATATTACATTTAAGAAGGATTCGGTATGCAGTCAATGTGAAAAGAACAAAGCTACTCGATCCTCTTTCAAGTCAGTAAACGCTGTATGTACTACTAGACCTCTACAATTACTACATATGGACTTATTTGGTCCTAGCAGAGTTGCTAGCCTCGGAAGTAAGCTATATGCTTTTGTAATTGTAGATGATTATTCTAGATACACGTGGGTATATTTTCTGACACGCAAAAACGATGCATTATCGGAATTTGTCACCTTTTGCAAGAAAGTACAGAATGAAAAAGGTTACATGATCACTCGTATTAGAAGCGATCATGGAGGCGAATTCGAGAATGCAGAGTTTGAGCAATATTGTGACACATACGATTTTATACACGAATTCTCCTGCCCTAGGACTCCACAACAAAATGGAGTTGTGGAACGTAAGAACAGAACTCTATCCGAAATGGCCAGAGTAATGTTAAACCAGTTTAGTCTACCCAAGTATTTCTGGGCTGAAGCTGTCAATACAGCTTGTTTTGTTCTCAATAGAGTTCTAATTCGACCCAAATCGAAGAAGACTCCATTTGAGCTATGGTTTGATAGAATTCCATCAGTTTCATATTTTAGAATATTTGGTTGTAAATGCTTTATTCTTAATACTAAAGATAATTTGGAAAAGTTTGACGAAAAGGACGATGAAGGTATATTTTTAGGTTATGCGGGCAAAAGTAAAGGATACAGAGTCTTCAACAAAATAACTATGATCATCGAAGAGTCGATCAATGTCACCTTTGATGAACTAAATCAAACGACAAACGATGACAATGACGAAGATCTCAATGTACCCAGCAAAGCACCAGTTGATCCTCCTAGAGAAGATCCAAGAACCAGCTACCTTCGGAGTCTGCCAAAAAGATTGAAGTTCACTGCTGCTCATCCAAAGGACTTGGTAATTGGTGAGATTACCAAGGGTATAAGTACTCGCTCCTCTAATAAAGATATAGCTTCTTGTGTTGCTTTTGTATCTCAGTTTGAACCCAAAAATATTGATGAAGCATGTAGTAATAATTTTTGGATAGATGTTATGCAAGAGGAATTAAACCAATTTGAACGAAATTAAGTTTGGGAACTTTTTCCCAAGCCTATTGATCATCCGGTCATTGGCACCCGATGGGTATTCCGAAATAAACTGAACAAGAATGGTTTAGTGACTCGTAATAAGGCTCGACTCGTAGCTCAAGGATACAATCAAGAAGAAGGTATCGACTACGATGAGACTTATACCCCAGTTGCGAGATTAGAATCCATTCGCATGTTATGTGCATTTGCATGTTTTTATAATTTTAAATTATTTCAAATGGATGTCAAAAGCGCATTTTTAAATGGTTTTATAAAAGAAGAGGTTTATGTAGCTCAACCACCCGGTTTTATTGATTTCAAATTTCCTGAATATGTTTTCAAGTTGAAGAAAGCTTTATACGGTTTGAAACAAGCCCCTCGTGCTTGTTACGATCGTCTAAGCTCTTTTCTACTTGATAACGATTTTTTAAAGGGAAATATTGACACTACATTGTTTATAAAGTCTTTGAATAATAATATTCTTTTGATTCAAGTCTATGTAGATGATATTATTTTTGGATCTGCTGATGAATCTCTTTGTCAAGAATTCTCAAAGTGTATGCAGAATGAGTTTGAGATGAGCATGATGGGAGAGCTAAAGTTCTTTCTCGGACTGCAAATCAAACAAACCAATAATGGGACGTTCATAAATTAAGCTAAGTACACAAAGGATCTATTGAATAAGTTCGACATGGAAACAGCAAAACCACTTAGCACTCCAATGGCGACTTCAACCAAGCTTGATATTGATGAACAAGGCAAACCTGTCGACATACGTAAGTATCGAGGTATGATCGGTAGCTTACTTTATTTAACTATCAGTCGACCAGACATTATGTTTAGTGTTTGCTTATGTGCTCATTTTCAAGCCAATCCTAAGGAATCACATCTGTACGCAGTTAAGCGTATCTTTCGATACCTTAAAGGCACTTCTTCTGTCGGCTTATGGTATCCCAAAACCACGTCGTTTGACCTAACCGGTTATTCCGATGCTGATTTTGCCGGATGCAAAGTAGATAGAAAAAGCACTAGCAGCACATGTCATTTTCTAGAAAAAGCTCTAGTCTCTTGGTTTAGTAAAAAGCAAAATTTTGTTGCATTATCAACAACAGAGGCTGAGTATATCGCCGCAGGACGTTGTTGTGCACAAATTTTGTGGATGAAACAAACCTTAGAAGACTATGGATTACATTTTACACATATACCCATTTTCTGTGATAATACTAGTTCTATTAATTTGACTAAGAATCCTGTATGTCATTCTCGTACTAAACATATCGAGATTTGACATCATTTTCTTAGAGATCATCAACAAAATGGAGATATAGACCTTGTATACATAGACACACAGCATCAATTAGCTGACATACTCACAAAACCTTTAGCGGAAGATCATTTCAACTATTTACGTCGAGAATTAAGAATTTTAGATATCAATAATATTAATTAATTTTATTTTATTAATTATTTATTCGATACTCATAAACTGTTTTTGAGACAAGCCTAAAAAGAGTCTGTCTGTCACCACGACTGCGGTCGAAGCGAAGCGGTACTTAAGAGTTCCCCGGTGAACCTCCGTTAGCTGGGACAGTACTCCTACGGCTAATCAGAGACAGATGCTGAGTAAAGAATATTAATTTATAAAATAATATTAATTATATTATTTTGAGATTTAAAATTACTAAACTTTGAATTAAGCATTTGAAACGAATTAATAAAAAAGAATGTGGTCTCATTTGAATTCTTTATATATATATATATATATATATATATATATATATATATATATATATATATATATAGCCAGGCAACCCTTGGCGAATTCGGCCCGAGTTCGGTCCGAATTCGGCCAGAGTTCGGCTGGGTGTTTATATATAACAGCAGCAACCCGAGGCCTCCTTCTTCTTCATACTTCTCCACATCCTCAAAACAGCAGCTCCGCCCCTCCAAAACCCTAGTTCTACTCCCTCTTTGTTCTTCCAATCCTTGTGGAGTTTCGCGTCCAAACTTTGGATTCGTACGGAGATCATCATCCTCTACAACATATCCGATTCTTGGAAGGTATAATCCCTTCTTCCACTACTTTTCAATACTTAGGGTTTATAGAAATTTTTGGAAAAGAATGCCTAAGTTCAATCACTTCAAGAGGAAGAAGACCAATGCCAGTGAAGAGGCATCATCTTCAGATCCACATACGGATTGCCTCTTTTCTCCGGTCCAATCGGACGATTGTGCGTCGGATGAGTTTTATTTTAAAACTTCCGATCAAGCGTTATTGTGGTACGCTAATTTTAATATGCGTACTATTTGCACCGGATCACCGATTAAGTGGACTATCTTTCCGGATCACTGTCCTTATTTTAAGGCATTAGGGTTACAATATTTTGCCACCTTACAATTCCCCATTGCCACTAATGCCATTAGATTATTCAACTGTAATTTCGTGTTAGACACTTTCATAGCGAGGATACGTGTCGGAGGAATTGCTATCGAATTCACTGATGAAACGTTAGCGGAAATCCTTGGTATCCCAGACGAAGGTGCCCCGCTCGATGACATCACTGATTTTGATTTCCCCGATGGCACGACACTCGTTAGTTTCAAGAAAGAACTTTGTGCGCCCGCACGCGTTCTTCCTGGAAAGTTCAAGGCTAATAACTTGAACTTGTTTAACTACAAATTACATCGCATCATCTATTCCACCTTACTTCCAAAATCCACTTCTAAAGATGATGTCACTGTACTTGAGCTTTCTGCTCTTTATCATATTCTTAAGGGGATTCCTTTTTCTGCCCCTAAGACT
This sequence comes from Iris pallida, assembly GCA_029216955.1. Classification (NCBI taxonomy): domain Eukaryota; kingdom Viridiplantae; phylum Streptophyta; class Magnoliopsida; order Asparagales; family Iridaceae; genus Iris; species Iris pallida. Next base: position 1,404,020 of record JANAVB010001200.1, read on the forward strand.
ATTATTCAGATGATGGGTAGTTGTCGCGGGAGAGACCGCAACCTATCTTATGCGATGCTCATTCCTCGTATATTTCAGAGATTTGATATTGATTTATCTACTTGTGCTGTCGACCCCGAGCCCAAGTTTCTCAAACTCTCTCGTCGCAGCATTACATCTGTTCCTCCACCCACTGTACCTACTCTACTTGCTCCTACTCCCACTGATCCCGCAGCACCTGTTCCTCCTCATTCCTACTCTATGACTTTTGAGGGTATCCATCAGCACTTATCAGATCTGCAGTCTTTTTATGTTGAGACCTCTAGGGAATACGAGTTTCGTGATGTGACTCGGTTCCAGGCGATTGTCAACTCTTTCGCCGATCTGAGGTTTGCACAGACGGGACATTCTGCTAGCTCTCTGCCTCGAGACCCTTCTGGACATGCTGGCGCTGGTACTTCTAGAGATGGTCCTTCTAGACATGTTGGAGCTGCAGCTGATGATGATGATGTTGATGATGATGAGTTTTGAGATGTTAGATTATTGAGACTTTTATTTTGGTCTTATGTTTACTTGGAAATGCTCTGACATTCCAAGATTTTATCAGTACTTTTTAGATTTTATCAGTACTTTTTAGATTTTATCAGTACTTTTTCTTGTGTAACTATTCATGGACATGGTTGTTTTTGATTATGCCTCAGTTTTGGCATCTTAGTCTATTATTCAGCATTTTATTTATTTTAGTCTATCGTAGCACTATCTATCTTTTGTTGCTTCATTCTTTATTAACTGCCTGCGACAAATACATGCCGGTGATGTTATTCTATTTCTACTTTATGATTATTTTTTTATTGTGTTTCTTCACTGATTGTTACTTATGCATTGATTGCGGGGGAGCTTTCTCTTTTGCAATTATTTTGCTAAGTGACAACGGGAGAGAAATAAGGATCTAACATTTTTGTGAAATGAAATATAGGTTATGAACAATTTTTTTTACTATTTTGATTTGATTCCAAGCTTAGATGTTATATCGGCAAGGTTTGTCAATTATCAAAATGGGGGAGATTGTTGGCCCATTGGTCATGGTCAAACCTGATTTTAATAATTGATCAAACTCTGTCTCGATATAAATGCAAGTCTACTCAGATGTTCACCTACGACGTTTTGGACACTGCTCAATAATGGTTATCAACAATGTTCAAGACTGAAGCCGTTTGCCACTTCGAATGTACTTCCTGCTAAGCAATGTAATTTTTATTTTATCTGAGTCTAGGAATACATTGTACACCGAGTCATACTGGCAAATAGGCTATCCGAAAATATTTTTCAACATCATCATATTCTTTTACAACTGACCCATGTTTTTGAAAAATATTCTTTTTACAAAAAGCCCTTGAAGGATTGTTCAAAAAGCCAAAATTTATTTTCTCCAAAAAATGAACTTGCAGAACCTCAGGAGAAGTCGGCCCGAGTTCGGCCAGAGTTCGGCCATTTGGAACGTTAGTTAATGTTGGGTTTTTGAACTTAGTCATCCTTTAGTTACGGGTTGTTACAAAGAGTTCTGTCCGAATTCTGCCCAAATTCTGTCAGAGTTCTGTCTTTGGAAAAGCTATAAATAGAGAAGCATTTTGATCTTTTTAACACACCAATTCACTTTCAATCTTCTCTCTTCTTAAAGCTTACAGTCTTCCAAAGAGTTCTTAAAAAGCTTTCATTTTCAAATCCCAAGCCAGTTACAATCCTCTAGTCGATTTGCCAGTGCGGTACGGTCTAGAAGTTTCAGAGTGATTGTAATCAGAGGCTTGATAGATGATTCAACTCTTCACAATTGAAGTTGGACGAGTTCTTCGTATCAAAGCTCACGTCTGTAGAAGTTGCAAGGACTTCGTATGAAAACTTGCAGAATTTTCCAATAGTGGATTCAACTGGAAGCTAGAGTTCTTCCGACTGGACTAGTCCTCACCAGAGGGAAACCAGTATAAATCTCGGTGTTTGCATTTGCCTTCTGATCACTTTTAAATTCTGTCATTTACTTCTTGTGATTATTATTATATCTGTGATCTAACTGCTAACAAGTTTTAATAGCAATATTCTTCTGCCTACTCTATTCACCCCCCCTCTAGAGTATTCTGCTTTAAGATTTCGTTCCTACAAGGGAGACCCATTATCCTCCACCATCTTCATCATCGCTACTGAAGTCCTTAGCAGAAACCTCAACAGAATAGTGGGTTCCCCCCGCTTCCAACATTTCCAAACCACTACCGGATGCCCCATCATCACTTACCTGGCTTCTGTCGTCGACATCCTTATTTTCTCCTCCGGCGATGTCGGGTCCGTGGAAGTGGTCCACACGACGCTGCAAATATAACCAGATGCTCCGGTCAGCGTATCAACCACAACAAGAGTGTTATTTATACCCACCACTCGGCTAACAGAGATCACTCCGCCACCATTGCTAACATCACATCCTTCTCTTTTGTGTATCCTCCGTTCACTTACCTTAGGTACCCGCTGGTGTACGACAGATCCAACGCAGGCATATTCGAAGGGCTCGTAGGCAAAATAAAAAAATTGAAGGTTGGCACAATGCGATCTTGTCGCCTAGCGGAAAGATGATTCTTATTCAGCATGTCCTCTCCTCTGTCCCCATTTACACTCTAGCAGCTTGTTCGCCCCCTAAGAAGGTGCTCTCTAATATTGAAAACCTTTTCGCTAACTTTTTATGGGGTCACAGTGACGGCAAGGATAAACATCATTGGGCTAGTTGGGACACCATGGCTAGACCTACAGCGGAGGGAGGGCTAGGATTTTGCAGGTTGTCGCACGTGGTAAATGCTTACTCTATGAAGATGTGGTAGAAGCTTCGCGATAGCCGTACTATCTGGGCATGGTTCATGAAGGCTGGATACTTCAGGAATACTCATGCATCTATTACTGACCACAATAACAGATCATCTGCTTCTTGGCAACGCATCTTGCACGGGCGGCTTCTAGCTGAGCCTTTGATTCGTCTTTAACTGGGCTCGGGCGAATCGTCGATGTTCCACGAACGTTGGCCCAGGAACGACCTTCTCCCGTATCATGCTGCAGCTCCACTCCACAGCGTCATATGTGATCTGTGGGATAGCACAGGGGGCTGGAATTGGAATAGGGTCCAGGAGTGGATTGGGAAGGAGGCTGCAGTAGCTTTGGCTGCTAATAGTCTGGAAGTGAAGACGGTACCCGATGCTCTGAGGTGGTCCATCTCGGATAACGGAGCATTCTCTCTTGCCTCGGTGAGAAAAAGTGGTGCACGGAGTCGGTGTGCCATCCCCTATCATCGGACCAGGCTTGCATCCCTAAAAATGGTCCTTTCTGATTTGGAGAGCGTTCCACAAAAAGCTTTCTACTGATGATGCTCTCACCAACGTCGGCTTCAGCGTAGCTTCAGCTTGTTACTACTGCTCGGAGAGGCAGTCGAAGACAGTAGATGATCATATTCTAAACTCAGGAGAGCTGTCTACGCAGGTGTGGACCGCCCTGTCTATTAGGTGAAGACAGGACCGAATTGTTGGGAGCTTCAACGATCTCCTAGCCAGCTAGGGTAGTGCTTCGCACTGCCACCAGATCGTTGTAGCCGCCATCATTTGGGTCATTTGGAAGAACCGTAACAAATTCTGATACGAGGGTTACCAATACACCGACAACCAACTGATTAGGGAGGTCCTCAGACAGATCGATAAAGTCAGCATACCCTGCAAGCACATCAATGAGGGGTTCAGGCACTCCTTGCATCGCTAAAGGGTGTTCCTTTTTTGTTGTTGTAGTTTTGTTTTTTTTTTCGCTCACTTGTAAAGGCTTAGGCATTTTGTGCCTTGTACAAGAATAAAATTAGGGGGTTTGGTTTATATATATATATATATATATATATATATATATATGCTATCGAAAAAAAATATATATATATATGCTATCATGCTACTCCACCTATCCTCCGACCCCGACTACTCTTTAGTTTGGGCCAAAGGCACCACCAGCATAGGTACCCACAGTGTCAAGATTGCCAAATGGTCCCCCGGATTCAACCCTAAAGTCGACTCGTCGATCATCGCGGCGTGGATCACCCTTCCGAACCTCCCGCTTGTCTGCTTCACCCCCACAGCCCTTAAGAGAATCGCCAGCTCTTTCGGTACCCTAGTGGCCATCGCCGACGAAACTCACACCCTCTCCAAAGGCAACTACGCGAAGATTTGCGTGGAGCTCGACCTGTCTTCAGATCTCCCCACTCTTATACAGATCGACATCGGAGGACAGGCACACCTTCAGACTCTGGAGTATGACAACATCATCATCTTCTGCAAGCATTGTTAAACTAGAGGACATCTCACAAAACACTGCTTCAAGGCATACCCGGAGCTTAAGAAGAAAGCTCCCCGTAAATTGCAATCCCAGAAAGCGAACCAAGTCACCTTCTCTTCCCCCATCCTCCTCCACCCCAACTCCTACTCCCACTTTGCTGACAGTGATGGCTCCCCCAGACCCCGATCCCTCTCCAACCGGCTATAGACACCCCCAGCCATCCTCCTCAACAACAAGTACGACATCCTCACCTCAACATCTCCTGACATCTCCCGGGACAGCATCCTACCCAACGAAAGCCCTCCAGTTGAGTGAGAGAAGTCCATAGATGAGCTCCCGCACATCGTTGCCTCACCGACAGGCGATAGAGAGAACAAGTTGGCCTTGATCATCCATCCCGTATTCGCAAACCACTCCATCGTCCCCGGATGCGTCCCTGAATTCGACCCGGTGACGTTGGGCATTGTCCCAGCAGACAGGCTTCAGCAGGCCATGGAAGCCGGCTTCTTGGACCTCAGCAATCCCCTCTGCGCTCTGGCAGAGTTTGAGAAGGAAGGTGACTCCCCCCGGCGGGGGCAACCGGCAGCTTTGCTCGCGACTCGTTTGAGTCGGCCTACAACGACTTAGCTAAATCCTCGAAAGCCACCAAAACCTCCAACTATAAGAAGAATAAACAAGCCCTTGAGCCCACGGCCATGACCACTCGGTCAGCCACAAAGCTCAACACCCACCCCCTTCGAAACCATCCCAATGCTTAACATTCTCTCATGGAATGTGAGAGGGCTGGCCAATAAACCTACCTTGAGAAGAATAATCAGCCTCAAGAAAATCCACCGGGTCGATATTTTAGTTGTCATCGAGCCAAAAATCCCTTAAAGAAAACTCAAATCCATCCAGCTTCAAATCGGCTTCCCGTCCGCGGTCGTGGGACGCCATTACATATGGATTCTCTTCACCGCCGAATGCAAATTCGGTATCGTCAATAACTCAAAATAGGCGCTATCCTACTGGATAGAGCACCCCTCTCTTATATCTCGTTCCTTCGTCTCAGCAGTCCACGACAACTGTGATCTCGTTGAACGCAAGATACTGTAGGACACCCTAATGGCCACCCGCATCCTCCTTAACAACCTCCCGTGGCTCTGTCTCAGAGATTTCAACACTATTTCACTCAGAGAGGAAAAGACAGGCGGCCGCCCACCCTCCCAGCCGACCATGAATGACTTCAACACCTTCATCTTCAACGCCCACTTGTCTCCCATCTCGTTCTCCGGTAACGCTTTTACCTGGTGTAACATACAGGAAGGCGCCCGTAGGTAATACTCGCGCCTGGACCGAGCTTTGGTCGACAATCGCTGGGCCGACATGGACCTCATCTCTAACCTCTCCTACCTTAATACTACCGAGTCGGATCATACTCCTCTCCTAATCGAGATCAGTAGCAACTCCGGACTGATAAAGAAACCTTTCACTTCCTGGACTTTTGGAGATATCACCCTCAATTCAAGAACATCGTCGCCTCCGCCTGGGGGTCAACTAGCAACCCCGATCCCCTTGTCCGTGTGGTAATCAAGCTCAAAGTTACCAGGGGTACACTGTCGACCTGGAGCAAACTCGCTTTCGGTAACATTTTCTAAGCGATTAAGACGGTGGAGGACGACGTCACTCAGGCCGATATCACCTTCGCCTCGGATAGATCGACGGAGGCCCGTGCCGCTCTCAACCTAACCAAAGCACTTCTTAAGTCTCAGCTAAAGGTCAAGACGGAATTCTGGAAGCAGAAAGCCAGATTGACCTGGGATGCCGAGGGCGATAGAAATTTTGGCTTCTTCCACGCCTGCATAAAAGGTCGCAGGAATCAGCTCAACCTACACCAGATTGTCGACAAGAACGGCACAACCGTCAAAGACCGGTGGAGCATCAACGCGGCTGCCGCTAACTTTTACACCAAACTATTCTCCAAAGAGGTCGCCGTTAAGGACGACGTGTTCTTGGCGAAGGTCCCCAGCTTGATTACTAAGCGTGAGAACGAACTGCTCCTGTCCCCTCCATCCAAAGAGGAAGTCAAGTCCGCAGTCGCGGCCCTTAACGAGCACAACGCTCCAGGACCGGATGGTTTCTCCGGAGTGTTCTTCCGCTCTTGTTGGGACATCATCGAATCCGACTTTCATGAGGCCGCTGTGGCTTTCTTTCAAGGCACATGCTACCCGAAAGCCATCTCCCGCGCTAACCATATTTTAATCCCCAAAAAAAGATAACCTGGAGACCTTCAAAGACTTCAGACCTATCAGCCTGTGCACCTTCAACAACAAAATTATCTCCAAGATTATCACAAACCGCATGTCCACACTTCTTTCCAAGATTATATCCGTGGAACAAAGTGGCTTCATCCCGAGGCGAAACATCACTGACAACATCCTGCTCGCACAGGAAATGATTACTTGCATAAAGTTTCCGTTTAGGGGGGAACGTCGCCATCAAGCTAGATATGGAAAAAGCATATGATCGTCTAGACTGGCAATTCATGATTTAGGTTTTTCGGGGGTTCGGGTTCTCGAAGAAATGGATAGATATCATCTTCAAATCCATAAACAACTCTTGGTTCTTCTCATACTACAAAGGGAGGGTGCTAGCAAAGTACAAGAAGGAGTATCCTTTTTGGAAGATCTTCGTGTCGGAGCCGTGTCTTTGAGAGTATCATTGGGATTCTACTCCCAATAGGTAAAACTAACCCTCTAAATTGATTTTCTATGCATATTAGTTAGTTTTGAATCCATAGGATCCACCTTCATACATGCACCCCCTTTAGATTCAAGTTTGAGGCCATTTGGAGCTCTCTTGAAGATTTTAGATATGTATTTTGTGTCCTACTTGATAGATCTCAAATTAGGACACCCCATGTGTTTGGTTTATTGCCTAATAGAATTAATTGTGTTTTAAATTCAGTTTTAGAATGGTTAGAGAGTGGTTTGATCTTAGTTAGGATGGTTAGAATGAGTTTCATTTGGATACCTATGTTGGTATCCAAGTATCTTGGCCTACATGTGTTTCTTTTGTCTAAGACAATCCAAATTCGTCATAATAATCATCCACGTTTTTAGTAACCATAGCAACTTAGAAATGCCATAACTTTTAGCCCAGAACTCTGATTAATCTTCCTTTTTTTTAAAAGAACCGTATCAAAGTTAGCTTTCCAAATATATATTTTAATAAGCCAAAATCATTTTAGAACTTTCTGTAAAACTATTTGAGTGTCAGTTGTCCGAAAGACAAATGCGTTTCGGTGTTTTCGCGATTTCGGGAGCTTCTGGACACTAAAATACGATCCGTTTGAAGTTTCGGAAAGCTAACACGGGCTATAAAATACTATAATCCTAGAATTTAGTAAATGTCCAATTGGTATAGTATTAATTTTAAGTAGAAGAGTGACTATACGATATAGGCATTTTGTGTAACCTATGAGGCTATGTAGTATGGATATTAAATAAATGTAGGTATCATAAGTTGTCGAGTATATGTATGATATAGTACATATATATATTATTGTTAGGTAATATATGTTAGTATATTTGTTAGATGTTGATTAGTAGAGGGTTAGATATGTTAGAGTTGTTATATGTTAGTGTAAGTTGTATATGTTAGTATGTTTGTTAGATGTTGGTTAGTAGAGGGTTAGATATATTAGAATTTGTTATATGTTAGTGTAAGTTATATTTGTTAGTATGAATGTTAGTTAGATAGTAGAAGTTAGTATTTTGTTAGATATTTGATATATTGTTAGATAGTTTGATGTTAGATATCTAGTATATTAGATACTAATATGTTAGTAGGTTATGTTAGTTCTAGATATTGGTATATTAGCAAGTTAGTCTCTATAGGTCATATGTTAGATATTAGTTAAGATATTATGTTAGTACATTAGATAGTTAATTAGATATTTGAGGAATATCTTGGTATCTCATGATACCAAGTTAGTATCTTAAGGTAAATATGAATTATCTTTACCTTCAAGGTAAATGATTAGTATACCTTATGACCAAGGTATTGGTTTTGGGATGCCAATATGACCAAGGTTGATATGTTATCCTAGTGTTAGTGGGTTAGTGTCTAAGTGTTTGAGTTTGAGTAGGTGATGTTAGATTGTGGAAGGGTTATATAGATAGGTATATATTTTTTTTTGATTATATAGTATCTATATATATTATGAGAGTATATAGATATAGTTTATGGTTCATAGTGAGAATATGTATATACTTGATATATGATATCTATATGTATGTGTTAGGGTGGTACTATATGGGTAATGATATATGTGATATATATGTAATGTATATTATATAACTAAGTTTGTGTGCCTTGTTAGCTATGTACCTTGATATATGCTATGTGTTAGATAGCAATGGTACTAGTATACTTGATTGTTTAGGCCATAGACTTGTTTAGACCTAGAATTGACTAACCTAGACTAGTTTGACTATTGTTGACCAAACCTTAGCTAGTTTGACCACATTAGACTAGTTGTCCTAGTTTGACTAGACTAGTTGACCAAGAGTTAACTTTGACCTAGATTGACTTAGACTCATGTAGATTGTATTATATTTTCAATTACCATATAAATTGAACTCTTTATAACCTGTGTTGCTCTAACTAGGACTCTGTGACTCCAGTTGGCCATCTTTTTATATCAGTTGTTCAGGGTATCAGGCTAGTACATTCTATGATCATTTTATACTTGATAGGATTTATATTTTTTTCTAGATTACTTTACTTGATGCTGTCACGTTGTTAACACGGATTGGTACTATATGGATCCTTACATTGAGATGTTATCCTCCTTGGAAGCATCGGGTACATCATGTCATGTGCGTTTCACTTTCATCATGTACTCCTTTAATTTCACTATTCATGTATACTCTTATGATTCATGTACTCGCATGTTCACAGAGCCCTCATGTATACCTTCATGTGCACCCATTTATGGGCCCTCATGTGAAATATTATACAACAACGTAACTTGTCTACATCCTTGTGTATTGATTGGGGTACGGGGAAGTAGACGTAGTTATGTGAACAATTCCAAAGTAGTGTAATCATTGTGCAAACTCTTTAGTGTAATCATGTGCAAATTCAAGCCGTTCACATGTCTATTTTGTACTCTACATCACTAGTCACTGATAGTTCTCTACTTATAGTAGCTATTTATATTACAGTTCTCTTTCTTTTACTACATGTACTTTCTTTCAGCATTTCATGTATTTTACTTTATTGCATGCTTTATATTCCTGTCTTGATATGAACTGTTGAGATTTTGTGCTCGTTCCTGTCCTGACTGGACCTGTTGAAAATATTACAGGTAACATAGAGATTCACAGCTAGCCTAGAGGACCAGTAGAGCTTAGAGTAGATTGCTTATTTATGGTTTAGTTTTCTCTGTTGGAACTTGTATTGTAATAAGTGGAGATTTGAGTTATATTTGAGATATTATTATTTTAGAAGTTTATGTAAGTTACTGCTTTGAGTTTAGTATAGACTTCTGTGTTATCTTATCGTGCTCAGACTGTGATTGAGATTTTTGTCCTCCGTTCGGAGTTGAGATTTGACAAGTACATTATATAATTGCGTGAGTTGTTGATTAGATAGTGACCTAGAATAACGTTCTACCGCCGACACTGCGACGTAGGCTGGATGTACCCACTTCTCGTACCCCTACATTGGGTGCAGGTCGTGACACATTTTTAGTGGTGGCCCATGCAGGTCGAGAGTCGCATTACTGCGATATCGTAGTAGCACAATGACTTAGTTGTACTGCTACGAGCCTGCGATAGAATATAGAAAGTAAGGTGTTAGAATGAGAGGTTACTCAATCACAGTTAGGACTTTTGAGAGATTCCTGGGACTACCCTTGAGAATCTTATTTAAACTTCAATTTGAAATCCTTCCTTTATTTTGTTCACCCTTACTCCTCGTTATTGAATTTGATTTTTTATGGATCGTTGTTGATTTTGATTTTGCTATCGGGATGGATTTTATGGCCTGAGTTACGATATTTTCTAATAACATATGTTGACGGGAATAACAGGAATGGTAAAACGTCTACTTGATTATGGAACCTGGAGTTTATCGTAGCCATATTAGCCGGCGAGGCGGAAACATAGAGGCCTGACTTCGGATGTACATATCTTGGTTACGAGATTTAGAATTTCTCGCAGCTATACTAGTCGGCGTAGCGAGAATTCTAGACGACATGATTATAGAGGTACATACCCAGTTATGGAATCTATCGTTTATCGCAGTCTTGCTTACTGGCATGACGAGAATTCTGAGTAACATGATTTTGGACAGACGCATATGATTATCAGATTGTATCTTGAGAAGGTTTTTAAACATATCATCTCTATCGTACCCCTTCTATTGTTATAAAATTGTATTCCATCATCAAATAAGTTAAGAGTAGGGATATTTTTAGTTTTGTAGAGCTTATTCATATGTAGTTCTTTCATAGTGTAATGATATGATGACCTGTAGAGTGTCTGTACCCTAGAGATGATAGTTAGCATTGGTATTAGAATAGTAACCCATTTTAGATGATTCCTCTGTTATTTATAATACCTACCAGTTTTTATATAGGATGTTAGTCTGCCTTACAGCCTTGATGCTTTATTGTTTTTCTTATCATTTCCAGTAGGGCACCCATGACCAGAGCCTGTCCTTGAGTGTAGCTGTAGCTTCGCATGAGATTGAGAGTCTTCCTCTGCCTCCTATAGTGGTACCCCATACCATATTCTCGGGAGAGTTATTTCCTGATGGAGCTCAGATATTCAGACTTCTCCGGGATGTGTTAGAGACACAGATAGTTCAGGCTGAGATCTTGAGGGAGCAGTATCCAGTTCCACCTAGAGCCTCAGAAGTACCCAGATTTCCAGCCTCGACCTTATTATGTCTTTTGAGATACTTGATACACCCCCACATTGCTTGTATGTTTTGATACCTTGGGATTGCTTTGTGCTGTAGTATGACTAGAATGGCTAGATGGGAACCCTAGAGAGAGTATTCTAGGTAGACGAATATTCTTTCTGTGATTTTGATTTCTGGAACGTCAGAGATGTAAATCTTTGGAAATTTCCTTCATAAGTTTATAGTAGACAAGATTATCTTCACTTTGATATATTATGTCCCAATCAAACTTGTTCCCTTGTACTACTTTTGCATCGCAGCTTTCGGTCCAATTTAGGCCATTTGACCATTCCCACTATAATTATGATTATCATATGCACATTTTTATGACTTTTAATTTAGGAGCACAAGATTAGTTGTTTTCTCAAAACCAACTTCACATGCATGACCTATACATGACACCCTACACCCATGACCTTCGTGTCCTACTCAGACACGCCATCTTGTGCTTCATCATTATCACACGACTTTTCTGACACAAGTCCCCATCTTGATTTACCCCACAGAGTTGCTTTTATTTTCGACTCGAATTGGGGACACCTTTAAGATCCAAACCTGCCAACCCAAATTTGTGATATGACCCATTTTAAGCTTGCTACCCATATTTTACTTGTTTACCTTGTGTGCTGCTAGGTAGAAGCTTCGACCTTGATTGTTGGGTGTTTGACCTAGAAGGAGTACGACCACTCTTAATTTCGAGGACGAAATTTTTCTAAGGAGGGTAGACTTGTAACACCCACTTATCTAAAATGAGGGTAATTTTAAACCTTTGAAAAAGTTTATTATTTAATAATAGGATTTATGATTTATGGGGATTTTTAATTAATTTAATACTATTTATAATTGGTGAATTATAATTTTGATGTGTTAGCTAGTGAACCCTAGAACTGTTGAGCCTAGAGACTAACCATGACCATGGGGACCTAACCACGTGATTAGAATGACTAATTATAACTTTTTAGGCTAAGGGTATTTTGGTTATTTTGTGACTTTTAAATTATTTAGAATTTTGATTAATTGGTAAATTTTAGATTATTTTAATAATATTTAAATTGATGTATTGTAATTTTGGTCATTTTTTATATTTTAATACTTTAGGAATTTTTATATTTTAATATTGATTTTACGGGATTTGTTTAGTCGGGTTTGAGTTTCGTTTCGTTCTGACTTGTGTTAGTGACCCGGGTAGCTTAGACTGTAGACGAGATCCCAAGATTAGTTAGTCATGGCCCACAAACACCACTAATTAAGTTAGTGAGTTTAGACTAATTAGATTGGTTAAGTTAGAGGCTTAAATTTAACCCTTTTGATCCGAAACTTGAACCTAACTTAAAATTAACCAAAATGACTAGTTGAGACCTTATTGGACTTTCCTCCAAGGCCCAAATAGGGTTTAATGGAAGCCACTATAGGTAGGTTAGCCTTCCTTCCTTTCATTTCATTCCAGCAAGCCTCCATTTTCCTTCACAAGTGTTCTTTCCCAAATTGAGAGCTTCCCTCTTTGATTTGATCTCCAAATCCTTACATCCCTCCACCAAAACTTCCATCCAACCTTCTCATACTACCAAGGGAGGGTGCTAGCAAAGATTTGGAGCAAAGTGCAAGGAGGAGTGTTCGTTTTAGAAGATCTTCGTATCGGAGCCGTGTCCTTGGGAGTATCATTGGGATTCCACTCCCAATAGGTAAAACCAACCCTCTAAATTGATTTTTTATGAATATTAGTTAGTTTTGAATCCATAGGATCCACCTCCATGCATGTACACCCTTTAGATTCAAGTTTGAGGCCATTTGGAGCTCTCTTGAGAATTTTAGGTATGTGTTTTGTGTCCTACTTGATAGATCCCAAATTAGGACACCCCATGTGTTTGGTTTATTGCCTAATAGGATTAATTGTGTTTTAAATTCAGTTTTAGAATGGTTAGAGAGTGGATTGATCTTAGTTAGGATGGTTAGAATGAGTTTCATTTGGATACATATGTTGGTATCTAAGTATCTTGGCCTACATGTGTTTTTTTGTCCAAAACAACCCAAATTCGTCATAATATTCATCCACGTTTTTAGTAACCATAGCAACGTAGAAATGCCATAACTTTTAGCCCAGAACTCTGATTAATCTTCCTTTTTTTAAAAGAACCGTATCGAAGTTAGCTTTCCAAATATATATTTTAATAAGCCAAAATCATTCTAAAACTTTTTGTAAAATTATTTGAGTGTCAGCTGTCCGAAAGGCAAACGCATTTCGATGTTTTTGCGATTCCGGGAGCTTTCGGACACGAAAATGTGATCCATTTGAAGTTTCGAAAAGCTAACACGAAGGGCTACGACATACTTTAATCATAGAATTTAGTGAATGTCCAATTGGTACAATATTGATTTTAAGTAGAAGAGTGACTATACGATATAGGCATTTTGTGTAACCTATGAGCCTTTGTAGTATGGATATTAAATGAATGTAGGTATTATAGATTGTCGAGTATATGTATAATATAGTACATATATATATCATTATTATTAGGTAATATATGTTAGTATGTTTGTTAGATGTTGGTTAGTAGAGGGTTAGATATGTTAGAGTTGTTATATGTTAGTGTAAATTATATATGTTAGTATGTTTGTTAGATGTTGGTTAGTAGAGGGTTAGATATATTAGAGTTTGTTATATGTTAGTGTAAATTATATTTGTTAGTATGAATGTTAGTTAGATAGTAGAGGTTAGTATTTTGTTAGATATTTGATAATATTGTTAGATAGTTTGATGTTAGATATCTAGTATATTAAATATTGATATGTTAGTAGGTTATGTTAGTTCTAGATATTGGTATGTTAGCAAGTTAATCTCTATAGGTCATATGTTAGATATTAGTTAAGATGTTATGTTAGTACATTAGATAGTTAATTAATTAGATATTTGAGGGGTATCTTGGTATCTCATGATACCAAGTTAGTATCTTAAGGTAAATATGAATTACCTTTACCTTCAAGGTAAATAATTAGTTTACCTTATGACCAAGGTATTGGTTTTGGGATGCCAATATGACCAAGGTTGATATGGTATCCTAGTATTAGTGGGTTAGTGTCTAAGTGTTTGAGTTTGAGTAGGTGATGTTAGATTGTGGAAGGGTTATATAGATAGGTATATATATTTTTTGGTTATATAGTATCTATATATATTATGAGAGTATATAGATATAGGTTATGGTTCATAGTAAGAATATGAATATACTTGATATATGATATCTATATGTATGTGTTAGGTTGGTACTATATGGGTAAGGATATATGTGATATATATGTAATGTATATTATATAACTAAGTTTGTGTGCCTTGTTAGCTATGTGGTTTAGCTATGTGCCTTGATTTAGGCTATGTGTTAGATAGCAATGGTACTAGTATACTTGATTGTTTATGCCGTAGACTTGTTTAGTCCTAGAATTGATTAACCTAAACTAGTTTGACCATTGTTGACCAAACCTTAGCTAGTTTGACCACATTAGACTAGTTGTCCTAGTTTGACTAGACTAGTTGACCTGAGTTGACCAAGAGTTGACTTTGACCTAGATTAACTTAGACTCATGTAGATTGCATTATAAGTTTAATTACCATATAAATTGAACTCTTTATAGCCTGTGTTGCTCTAACTAGGACTCTGTGACTCCAGTTGGCCATCTTATCATATCAGTTGTTCAGGGTGTCAGGCGAGTACATTCTCTGATCATTTTATACTTATTAAGATTTATATTCTTGCTCTAGATTACTTTACTTGATGTTGTCACGTTGTTAACACGGATTGGTACTATATGAATCCTTACATTGAGATGTTATCCCCCTCGGGAGCATCGGGTATATCATGTCATGTGTGTATTACTTTCATCATGTACTCCTGTGCTTTCACTATTCATGTATACTCTTGTGATTCATGTACTCTCATGTTCACAGAGACCTCATGTATACCTTCATGTGCACCCATTTATGGGCTCTCATGTGAAATATTGTTCAATAACATAACTTGTCTGGATCCTTGTGTATTGATTGGGTACGGAGGAGTAGAAGCAGTCATGTGAACAATTCCAAAGTAGTGTAATCATTGTACAAACTCTTTATGTAATCATGTGCAAATTCAAGTCGTTCACATGTTTATCTTTTACTCTACATCACTAGTCACTGATTGTTCTCTACTTATAGTAGCTATTTACATTACAGTTCTCTCTCTTTTACTATATGTACTTTCTTTCAGGGTTTCATATATTTTACTCTATTGCATGATTTATATTCCTGTCTTGATATGAACTGTTGAGATTTTGTGCTCGTTTCTGTCATGACTGGACCTGTTGAAAATATTATAGGTAATATAGAGATTTACAGCTAGCCTAAAGGACCAGTAAAGCTTGGAGTAGATTGCTAGTTTATGGTTTATTTTTCTCTATTGGAACTTGTATTGTAATAAATGGAGATTTGAGTTGTATTTGAGATTGTTTGAGATATTATTATTTTACAAGTTTATGTAAGTTATTGCTTTGAGTTTAGTATAGACTTTTGTGTTATCTTATCGTGCTTAGACTGTGATTGAGATTTCATTATATCCATACTTGTCCTCTGTTCGGAGTTGAGATTTGACAAGTATATTATATAATTGCGTGAGTTGTTGATTAGATAGTGACCTAGAATAGCGTTCTACCACCGACACTGCGACGTAGGCTGGACGTACCCACTTTTCGTGCCCCTACACTGGGTACGGGTCGTTCTCACCCCGCGACGGCCGTCGCCAACAATCGTTTTTCTGCATCCTGGTGTCGTATCCTTCACGGCCGTCACCTCGCTGAACCCCTCATCCGCCTGCAGATTGGTAACGGCAGCTCGTTGCCGCATCACGAGCGCTGGATCTGCAATGTCGTCCTTCAACCTACCGCATCCGCCTCCCTAATTACACAATCCGTGACTTATGGGATGGCAACTCCAGGTGGAGATGGGACCGGGTCAAAGAATGGCTGGGTCCAGTGGCATCGGTCGACCTTGCCGCCGTAGACAAACACCTCAAAGAGATCCCCGACGCTCTGACTTGGGCTGTCACGCCCGGTGGAACCTTCACGATGGCCTCTGCCGGGCTCATGGTGAGAGGACCTGTCGTTCCTTCACCGCTGATCGCTCATTTATGGCCCTCATGCATCCCCAACAAATGGTCAATCATAATCTGGAGAGCTCACTGCAGGAAGCTCCCCATCGACGACTTCCTCACCTCCATCGGCTACAGTATTGCCTCTAAGTGCCACTGCTGCCCCTTGCAGCACCCAGAAACCGTCGAACATATCCTGCTCTCCGGCGACCTCGCCACTTAGATGTGGTCTAGCCTCTCGCGTCGATGTGGACTTAATCATCGCGTCGGGGGCTTCAACGATCTCCTCGCCAGCTGGGGCAAATCTCATGGCCTTCAGATCGTCGCAGCCGCCGAAAGTTGGGCTCTCTGGAAGAACCAAAACAAATATAGATACGAAGGGCGCCAATACAACCCCTCTCAGCTGATCTGGGAGGTCCTCCGTCAGAGTCTCAAAATTAGCAGACGCTGTACACACTCTCCAGACCATTTCTGGAAGGTACTGTCCTTTCCAACGGTCCAGGCCAGCTAGCCTTTTTGGCTACTTCTAGCCTTTTTTTTTGTCTTTTTGCGCTGATCGCTCTTACTTGTATAGGCTTCGGCATTTTGCGTCCTGATACATCAATAATTTTTTTTTCAATATATATATATATATATATATATATATATATATATATATATATATATATATATATATGCTATCATTTTTACTATTAAATATGTATTGCATTATTTATTATAATGTCTTATTAAATAAAAAATGTAGTAAATTCCTAAACTTATGTTGGATCAAACATACTTGGGCTTGGGCCTATTTTGGTTGCAAAATTTGTATTAAAGCCTTAAAATTATTGTAGTACTAATATATATTTTTCAACCTAAAATGGTATTTGCCAAATTAAAGGATTACCTCTAGAAAAGATCTTCTAAAATTATTTGTAACAAAATATAATGTATGGGCTTTATTTATACTTTGAAATAAATTGCATAAAGTATATTTTTATAAGATATTATAAATAAGTGTTTTTTAAAATATAAGTATATTTATATATATTCTTGCCTTTGTGATTAATTTTTTAATCAACTCTATAATCATACCTCGTGATTATGACTAATTAGAATTATTTTTTCTTTTGATCATGGACTTCTACCTCGATCTCGATAATCGTACCAAACTCTGCTTCTTGACTCCAATTTATCAAATTGGACTTTTTGGACTATTCTGGACTCAATGGGACTGCTCATGTCATTATTTGGGACCATCTTGGAGCATAGCATCGATACATATTTCGTGTCGATACGTTTCTTGTCGTGCACGTCGACTTCAACTAAATTGAGGCGAGTACATTTTCTGATAATTTTTTGTTTATGGTATTTTCTATGTTTCGTGTATTTAGGGTAGATATCCTTGATTTTTTGACACATTGGTTACACGGATTGGTATTGTTTGGATCTCGTCATGAGATGTTATTCATGTCCTGGTATATCTTATGCAAGCCCTGTTCTTATTCTTGTGCATTGTATAGACACCGATTCCTGCGAAGGCTCGCGACCTTCTTAGAGAATCCCGTGTCATAACATACCATGGTTGGATTCACTATATCAGTCGGGAGCAGAAAGTAGTAGTGTAGATATGTGATTATACCCTCCTTGTGCATGTCTTATTTTTTGTGAGTGTTAATCATATACCACACATATGATTTACCAGACCATAAATTCTCGTACAAGTTTCTAAGTCGGTCACATGTTGAAACTAGTACTCACTCACGTAGATAGTTATTTCCTGATTACTATACATGATGATTCATTTTTTCCTGTTTATTTACATTATTTTCATATATGTTACATTTCATGTACATGTCATTTTAACTCGTATATTTGCTCTATTTACTGTTACATAGTCTTTATCATTTACTGGGACTGATGTTAGGGATGTACTTCACTTATATCCTGACTGGATAACTATTTCTTTGGGTAATTTTATGCCCCACACCCTCAACTTCATGATGATAGATCTCGATGTACCTTTGATCGTGAGTTGATCTCTAGAGAGCTTTAGACCATATTCTTTATCTAGATTTATATCTTGTTCATCGAATATGTCTCAGATATATTTCTTGATATGTATGATCATTTTTAGATTCTATTGTTGTCCTTCTTTTGTATCTTCCTTAGCTGTATATGATTTGAGTATAAGTTGATTTAGTGGATCATATATAACTATTAAGATATTTTGCTGGGTACTTGACAGCATTCTACCGTGGATACTGTAGCGTAGGATGGACGTGGCCCATGTACTCACGCACGAATATCCGAATGCGGGTCGTGACAGAGACATTACTCATTTGAACAAAGGAATAACAGCCAATTTGTTAGAAAATATTGGATTCCACATGTATACAGGAATCTTGTAAATCATTTATGGTAACAATTATAACACAAATAGTGAAGTGTTAATCTTAAGTAGCCATTCTAACTTAATTAGAACGACCTGAAAAACCCATCGATCGTCCTGAAGTCCGACGGATCTGGTTTGGGCCTAGTTTTTGTAATACTAGGACGACCAATTTTGTGGCTCGAAATTTTTTGAGGGTTATGATTATAAACCTTGCTTGGCCCAACTTGATCACATTCATTATCATCCCTAAAAAACACTTACCTATTTCCTATTTATCCTAATAGATATTTAACATATCAATGGTTTGTTCTTTAGTAATGATTAATTTATTATATTGCATGACTAAAGCCACATGATATCCTATTGACACAACCAAATATATATACTTAGGGAATGCAGTTATACCAAAATGTCATCCCAATATATATTTAGCATATCATTAAATTAAAATTATACTTATGTTTCCATTTTTATAGAAAATTCTGAATTCTATGCACTTATACTAGTAGGAAATCTAAATTCACGTTCACCCGACTTAATGGTGAAATTACATATTTTTATCATTACAACTTAGTATGACTAATAGATCATGAAATAAACGTGACTTCGAATTCAGTTACTACTTTCCTAACAAACCTTCTGCATCACTGTCAGGCACGAACGTGCATTAAAAAAAATTCTCATGAATATTCAAAATCAATGCACTGGATAAAGACATTGAACTTAGCATTTTTCGTGAACCTTCCAATTCATGAATCTGACACAGTGAGCACTCCATAACCTGGTTATAAAATGAAGGTGGATAGGTCAGAATTTTAACCCTCCCAAACCATCCGTTTTGGCAACGAAAAATGAGTCGGTGTGCCACAGTACCTCACCATGCGAGGAACCATAAGAAAAGAAAATCTACATCGACCCATCATTTTTACCTCTAGTCCTTTACCATCCATGCCTAAGCCCGTCTCACACTCAACCTTCTTTGCTTGTTTGGTTATAAATATGAAAGCAAAGAGGGTCATGTGTGACTTCCGACTCTTCATGTGAAAGTTGAGTTGATCGTCTTTCTCGGTGTTGTCGACCATAATTTTGATTTTGTTGGTCGTCTTTTTCGATGTTGTAGATCATCTTTCTTGGTGGTATTATATGCTTCTCAACATGGATAATCCTTGGAGATTAATGCTAAAAAATGGTGCCTTCTTAGTTTCAGTATTTGTAGGTCATGTCTAGCAAGCCTCTGGACAATCTTGAGAGGCTAGATCTCTTGTCGAACATCTCGTTTTAGAAGTTTGTGTATACATCTTGAGAGTCTAAATTATAAAGCTTTAATTGTATTGTATATCTATGTCAATAGGATTTGAAAGTAGAAAAAATCGAAGTATAAAGATATTTATTCATATATGTATCCATCATTTCGGAATACCTTTTTGTCTTATTGCAATAATAGTGAAAGCATTACATTTTTTCATCGGTAGGCCAACTTGGAAAGTCAAACGAGTTTACTTGGAACTATAAGTAAAAGCAAACCCAAACCACTCAACAGAATTTTATTCCCATGGGTTATATGACTCAAGTGTGAAAGTTGTTAAATAAAATTCAAACTCAAAGGGATTTAGAAGTCTATGTACATCTGAGAGTCTAAATTGTAAGGCCTTAATTTAATTGTGCATATATGTCGATACAATTTGGTCGAAGAAAAAGCTGAATTATAATGTTTTTATATTCATATATGGAATCCATCATTTATGAGCATCTTGTTGTCTTATCGTAAGAATGGTGAAAATGCTTTACATTTTGTAATCGGTAGGCAAACCTGGAAACTCAACGATTTTACTTGTAAGGATGAGTGAAGCAAACCCAAAATACACAACTGATTTCTTGTCCGATGGGTTACATGACTCACGTGTGAAATTTAGGCAAATTAAATTCAAGACTCAAGGGCCGACGGCTTTAGCATGGGATTCAAATCATTTAGATGTTCCATTTCAAAACGAGAAAGAGTTACAACATAATGAGGGACGAGATAAAATTCAACATCCATGATTGTAATGTGTTGGAGACTTCTGAATGAATAGTAAGTAAGAAGAAAATATATATGATTTAAGATTCATCCCAACACTTTCCTTAACGCGGTAGTTGTCTATACTACGCCACCTGCAGCGATTAATGGTTTGAAATGGCTCCCCTATATTTATAAATTATAAAGGAATGTTATGTTTGCCCTTTGGATGTTTTTGGACACAACTTTTACCTATTTGTGCAAGGATTTCCAAAGGATGCTAGGTTTAATTGTCGTTTGGATGCCCCATCGTCTTATTTAAAATCCCAATTATGACATCTTATATATATATATATATATATATATATATATATATATATATATATATATATGACACATCTCTTTCTCAAAATTAATTAGGCTAGCATTGTAGAGCACGTCTGTCATAGCTATTGATCATTTATTTCTCGGTAGCCTTTTCCTATGTTTAATCCTTGAAATGTTGTTACGAGATCTTTGTAACTTGTTAAAACTTTAGAAGCCAGAAGCGGAAGCGGGAGCGGAGAACGCGACTACTTAAAAGAGTCTAAATTTGGGAGCGTGATGAGAGCGTGCACTAATTAAAATTTTATGTTTTTTAATTATTGTTATCAAAACTTATAAAAATCTTAATATTTATTAGAATTTATATAATTTATATAGTTCAGTTCAAAGTTACAGAGAGATCTTTTGCATGTTGATTTTTTATGATGTCAAGGTAAATAATATTTAGTTTCTTGGTACTTTGATAAATATGTATTAAAAATCTTCTAACTTTCTTCCCAAAATTTATGTCATCTTTTAAAATTATGGTCATATTATGGGAAGCGCTCATGTCGTTGGAGAAACGCTCTCCCGTCGTCGGAGAAACGAGCTCCCGTTATCAGGGAAGCGAGCTCCCAATGAGCTCCCAAGTAAGAACCACGGAATCGAGGTTCTTACTGAGGTTCGTTGACCTTCTAGGATTTTATGACTTCTAAGTGTTAAAATCACTTTTCCTATGTTAAATTCTCAAAGTTTGGTTCAAAGCCTGTGTGACTCGGTTAACTCTCTCTCTCTCTCTCTCTCTCTCTCTCTCTCTCTCTCATGTTTCAAAAGATGATTGTTTTTGAGTTAATAGCCATATGATAAACATTTTTCTTATTATATATTTGAACGGTTTAGTCTTATGACAAAGACACTAAATACTAATAGATAATATTGTTTCTGTGGTGTTACTGATTATGCATGTCCATAAGTTGTGATTTTGTATTGTAGAAGTGTAGTTTTATACTTTGTTTAAGGTTAGGGTTCTTGGATGTCAATTTCATCTTTTTAAAACTTGCTTCTACATCATAATTCCACATTGGTTGAACTTATATACAAAACCGAAATCGAGCCGAGAAGTTTAGTATTTTCAAAACCGAATTCAAACCAAACTTTTTTCAATTCGAATCGAATCTCTTATTCGTTCCGGTTGGATTCGGTCCAAAACCGAATAATGCTCACCTGCTCCTTTTCTTTGGCATGCAGAAAAGTAATGGTATGTTGGGTTACGATTAATAACGTTGTTTTTTTGTTTTTCAGAGTTGTGAATGGGCTTGTTGAGAAAAAAAAAAAGGCGTTTGGGTGCAGCAAAGCAGCAATTTTTTTAAAATTTTCTTTTGTCAAAACCAGCATTTAAATGCAGTCTTTGGAGTAGAAAAACCAGCGTTTAAACGCTTTTTATGAGTGGAGCATCCACTTTCACGTTTCTCCCTCTCTTTCTCTCTCATTCCGACCCCTCTTTTTCTTCTCATGCATCCTCACCTTTTTCCTTCTTCTTCTCCTGCATCCTCTCCTTCCTCCTAGAAAAGCCCCTGACCTCGAATCCCCCACCTCCTCGTCTAACAAGTGTAGTAGCGGCGGAGAAAACGCCGATGGAGCAGCGGCGGAGTCTGTCGAGTGGCGCATCGGAGAAGATCAGTCCACGGGGCTCGGAGGAACCCAACGATGTTGGACATCTGGGACAGCTGGTGCTATCGTTGGCCTGCACTTGGAGAAGGGAAAACTCCTGCCATGGAGAAAGGGAATCTCTGTATTCCACAGTTTCTACTCTCGTCCTACACTTCCCTCTCTCCCGTCTCCGCGTCCGCCAGCGTATATCTGGTCTCCAGCGCCCACCTGTCCGTCGCGTCGGAGCTCTTTGTGCCGGCCAACGTGTCCTCCGGAAGGGCCGATCGCTAGATCTCCATATACAGTTTCTTGATTTCGCTATTGCGACTTGTCGCATTTGAACGATCAGTTTATAGCAATTTGAAAAAAAAAAAAAAAAAAAAAAAAAGTTTATAGCATTTTGATTATTCTCACATAATCGAGACTCCATTACGATGTGAAAAGTTTTGAGTTTTTGTTAGTTTTTTTTGTGTGAAATGTATTGCATTATATTCGTTATGTACGGCATCGTATTAATAATTCACTATGATTTTTAGCTTAGATCTTAACTATGTAAGTAGTTGCGCATCCATTAACAAATTGATTCGTTGGTATAAATTTGATCACCTTTTGATCTTCTGTGTTCGGTGGACACGAACATGACACCATTGTGACAAAAATGGTGTGAAACAACACCCTATTTTTTTAAAAAATCATATTTTTTAACACCACTATATATATTTTATAAATTCTTAATTTTTTAAAAATATTTTAACCTTCTTAAATATTTTAATAGAACTTTTAACTTGTGTTTCTTAAGACAATTTTCAGATGAAAGTAACCAAATGTAAAATCAGAGTATGGACATCCATAAAACAAGTTTTTAATAATCTTCTTTTGAAAATTGTTTTGGGAACAAAATTTGAGAGCAACTTTTCCTTTCTTCTCAGTGTCATAATATCGAAAAACAAACGTGGGCTAAAGATGTGACCATGTCTTCCTCCGAAGTCTTTACCTCCTTCGTCACTGGCTCCACCAGCAACCGGTGCAGTGCCTCAACCGACATCGTCGTCAACCCGGTCTTCCTCCGAAGTCGCGATGACGTCGTAAATACCGTCGTCGACCACAATTCTCCTCCGTTCCTCACTAAGAAGGTTGACTCCTCCCTCTCCTTACACGGCCTCTGCGGCGGATGTCATCCTTTGAGGACCTCCTCGGAGAGTGACCTTGCCATGAACATCCATAAGGAGACACGAGCGTGACTGAAGGGAACGTCTGCCCTCCTGCTTTCATGTTGTCACGCCCCAGTACCGAAATACGGGGACGGACGTAGGCCAGCTACACCATATAAGGTACGAATACATCATACGGCGATTACGGCTGTCAATCTTGTTGGGTATCCTAGCAGGCAATCAATCTATGGCCTAAATTCGATCTCATATCCACAGGCAATAACAATGAAATAATAAGCAAGAGATAATCATATGGAAAGCAGGAAATACTCATATGATAATCATGAAATCTTCCCACAGTTCCTAGCATGGTCTAGAACTGAAGCACATCCTCCAAGTCAGGTCTGGAAGATACGTAGGGTCGATCACTGGCAATCTGGAAACAATCCAGGGTTGGTTAGGCCAACCGTAGCAAGTACCAGAAATAAAGGCTTAAGGACGGGCGAAGAAAAGCCGGCAGGATAAAATATATGACAAAAAAGCATATATGAACAGTAAATGAGGGAATCGTGCGATACTAATGCACGATAACAATCCACAACTAGTGTAGCTAAAAATCCAACAATCATCACAATCTCCCTAACATCCAATAATACCTGCATCGCCAACTGGAAGTCAATATCATCCAGCTTTGCAAGCAACAAGCCAAACAATTTAGGGAAATAAACGGCCACTCAAATGCCTATGACATTCTATGTGGAGGTTGGGATACCCCAACAATGCAAAAAGATAAGAATCCTCAGATCGTGCCGATCCAGCAAGCTAGCGGAGCCAAATATATACTAGATAAGCACTGGTCCCTCGTAAGGCCACCGTACGAGCAAGACAAGTATGTAGTACATAGTAAGTAAAGTAGCCGGATAATGCCATCCGCTAATACGGACAGTAACAATATCCATAGCGGCCAGCTTGGCACTCCCTGACTAATGTCTGGGCAAGCAGCTAGTACTGCACGATCTCGAAATTCCATTCCCTCCCAATGCTTCTACCAGTTAATTAAGTTACCTAGATTATCCCTACAGTTATCCGGAATCACATGCCGTGGTCACATAATCATCCTCCTAGATGTCATACCTCAACACAAAAACGCTAAGTAAGAATCAACTTCGGCACCTATAGTCCCAGTTGTGATTCATTCTCAGTGTTATGCAACAAGCAAGCAATCAATCCTGACCACGCTAAGACTACATGCCAACTACCAAGGTACCCGTGCAGGTAATCATATCATATAGCTAGAATATCAAGATTGCACCGCAGTGCAATATAATCAGGGGGATAGCACCTCAAAGTGCCAGTAGACAGGTAGCACCTCAAAGTGCCTGTAGAATCAGGGCCAGTACCACAAAGAATAAGCTGGAATCATAGCACGGATACATGTGGTCATATAAGGAATAAGGACAATCAATCAGTCACATGAAGTCATCTGTCCATATCGTGGCATGGATATCCAATCAGGTACATGGTCGGGATCTCTACTAGAATAGTATCTCAAGTACACATGGAAGCCTACAGCTCTAATCATCAAGTCTATCTATCTACCGGATCAATCTATCAAGAGTCTCCCATCTACGATAGAATAAATATCATGTCAGGAAAGACGATCACCAGATACTAAGCTAATCACTATAATCAATGTCAGGCCCTCTAGCTCACAAGAATCCTTTGAATCAATGATCACAAGCTATCAAGAAATAAGCCTCTCAACTACCAAGATATAGCAATTGTACCAGATTTTGGACGCTTGGAATGTCGAGTAAAAGTTGTGAAACCCATAATTTCTAGTTTGCAATTTTTATTGTATATAAATTTTTGTTAAGTTATCAATTAATTGATAATGTTATTTCTAATCAATTTAGTGTAAAATTATTCTGTTAAAATAATTTAACTGGGATTTTTGTATGGCAACCCAGACCGAACCCAATTTTTTTGGACTTAAAACATTTTAAAATAAAATATTAGAATTATGAAATATTAAATATATTTTTTCAAACATTATATTTATTGATATTAGGCCAAAAATTCTTTTATAATTAAATAAAATTTTAGGCCATATTTAAACTTTAGATTTTGGCCCAAACTTACTTATAAAACCATTTGATTTTTCTAGGAATAATAAGAGCCCAATAGTTGAGCCCACAATCTTGGTCCATTCCTTATTGGGTCTAATACCCAACAATCTCATACCCGTTAAGTTGTCATTAAGTTGTGAATGAATGAGCCATTCACTTATTTGGTTGTTCTGATGGAAGAAAACTTAAACTTTCTTTACTTTCTCAAACTTTTCATTTCTCAACCGACCAACGTAGCCGACCCCCCCATCTTCCGAACGGCCAAACCGCCGCCGGCGCCATCATGGTGGCCGTTGGCCTTCCCAACTCCGGTAACCCCTCTCTTTCACTCTCTATAAAAGCCCTCTACATCTTTCTCCATCTCCACACCATTTCTTTCCTAAATTTTCTGTGAAAAACCCCATTTTCGGCGAGTTTCCCGGCGACCCCAAGTTTCCAGACCCGATCCGAGCTCCCCTCGGTGAGATCTGGGCCGCCCCCTTCCCGGCGCCGCTTTCAGTGGCCGACGCCCCGATCCCGCTGACCCGCGCGGCCCTTCCCCGCGTCCTCGTTCACGTCGGCGATCCCGCGCCCACGCCCCGCCGCCGTCCCCTGGCCGGCGCCCGACCCCGGCGACTTGCTGCCCCGTTGGCGTTTCCCGGTGCCGCTGTCTGTTTTCGGTTCTGACCCGTTTCTATTTCGAGCTCCAATTTCGGTTTCGGTACACTCTGACTCTATATTCTTTAATTGTCGATGATGAATTCTCTGGTCCGAATCCTGCGGGATCTCGGTTTTTCGACAACGTAAATTCTACGTTGCAATTTCTGTTTTTTTCGGAATTTTCGGAGAATCGGGTGTCTGAGAACCTTTTCGAAAGGAACTCTGGAGAATGATTATTTCTCTGGGTTTTCCTATTCGTAGGCTAATTCTCGGAGTTTCCGAAGGAAATTTGGAAATTACCCGTATTCGGATTTTCGGGAAAGATCTGCTGTTTTTCCATAGTTTGATATTTGGTGGGGTTTATGTTCTGTTGGTTGACGGTTCTCTTTAGCTATGTTGTGTGTTCTGTTGGAATTTTGGAAAGTTGGTTTTTGATAATTGAGTTCGGATTTTTCATAATTAGTTGGCTTGGGAATATATATATATTATGGTGGGTTTCGGGAGTTATTTCTGCAGGTTTACGGAGCATTTCCCAGTTTTTGGGTTATCCCGAAAACAGAGGGAATGCTGCCGAAATTTTCGGGAATTTATTAAATGATTTTCGAAATGATTTTTCGAGTTAAATATTATTTTTATAATATTTTGGGCGACGACCTTAAACGGTCACTGGGCCCCAGTGAAATGCAAACGCACCGGTTCGACCGGACGTTGAGGCAGAGTAGCTGATATGACGACTGGACCAGAGTCTGAGACACCTATTATTTTAAATTTAAATTAGAAATTACTAGTTTTATTAATGTTAATTGTAGGTAATTTTCAAGACTAACCTATCTTTTCTTATTTCAATTTGCAATAAAATTTGTAAGGGCATAAGCCCAATTCCAGTAAATGTGGTTTTGTAATAAGTAGGAATTAGCATTTTATTTTATTTTCTGGGAATGTGTGATAGCGTAGGAACAATCAAAATATTGTTATGAATTATTAATTAATGATTCACAATTTCTCATTTTAAGAAAATAAATATATTTTATATATATTAAAAATATCAAAGTTTTTCAAATAAATAAATATCATGTTTTATACGTAATTTGATAATTACAAGTTTTCCCGAAAAACCAATGTAAATTGATTTCCTTAATTTCAACGCACTAGTAAACGTTGTGATGTTGTGTTAGCTAATTAACAACTAAAACTGATTAGGAAAAACAATTAGAGATTGTAACTAGATAACTCTGGTGATTGCTTCTGAAACAAGTTCCCGGAATGTAGGATTTCGAGGAAGAGCGTGACTGTTCAAAATCCCGAAGTACCGACTTTTCAAACCAAGGATTTAAGGCAAGTACATTTTATGTAAATTTTACAATCATTTTACAATTGTTTCATTGCAATTTTAAACCACCATTATACACGAACTCCTTCGGGAGCATTGATTGTACTGTTGGGGACTGGGGGAGTAGAATAGTGGATATGACCAATTCCAAACTTAGGATAATGACTGTGTTAGCTTTCCCCTCTTCACACGGGGACAAGCCATATCGTATCGCTAGGATACCATTGTAATCCAAACCGGTCATATTCACTATCTATTCACATCACTGTACTGAATTATTTCAAAACTGTTCATCTTTAAATTATTTAAAAGTGCATGTTATAAATTGTATTTTAATTGTTAAAAGTTTGCATGAATTGTACTTTGCTCCCTCCTGACTGGAGATAACATTTTAGGTATTACTGAGGATCTGGAGATGATGATCAGTAGCTACTACGATCCCGATTTGTACCCGGCGGTACTTCCACCAGAGGAGGATGATGTGGCATCGACATAGATGCTACTTAGTTGTGGAGAGTTTTTAGTTGCTGTTTTAATTTCAGTTGTGAACCTTGTATTTGGAACAAGTTTTTATTATCGTAAATTAAATGTTGTGGCAACTTTTAAATTCAAGCTTGTTGTTGAAATGACCTGCAATATGGATTACAGCTTACTGCCGCCGTCTCATCAACGGCGCAGGCTGGGCATGATCCGATTCGACCCAAGTATTTGGGGACCGGGTCGTGACATGTTTTTAGTGGTGGCCCATGGAGGTCTCTGTTCAACAACTTAGGAAAACTTAGAAACAATTAGGAACACTAGAACATCATATTGCCACAACTTAGGACCGATATATATTATTAAATATTTTTGATTATAGACGGGTAGGATACCTTGCTTATGTTTATGTCCTAAACCTTTCCAGACCATGGCTACTAATGAGAATGACAATGTCGGAGATGAGCTGTCACCTCAGCACACCCCATCACCACCCCAATATAGTCCGGATCCTACTCCGCGACATTTGACTGATCGCCCTCATAATGCTGGAAACGCTCAAGTTCATCAGACGACGGATCCTTCAGGCTCGAGGACTGGACTGCAGACGGTGATGCCTGTCCCACCTGCCCCGCCGCTTCCAGTGAACCCCTCCGAACTCATAAGTTTGCTGCGGGAAGTGCTAGCAACTCAGAGGGCTGAAGCTGAATCTCATCGCGAGCAGAACGCGATTATGAAGGAAGGAATGGAGAACTCCCACAATGTAGCTATGGCTGCACTTGGAAGGAGAGAAGTGAACCCAGAAGAGCCTAGACCAGCTAAGGTAAGTGCCATTCTAGAGGATAAATTTTAGTATTTTTTTTGAGACCATTAATAGTGATTAGAGATCATATTATGGTAAGGTGGGGGATATTGAGAGCTTCAAGAAGCAGAACCCTCGACCTTTCAAGGGAACCGAGGGAATTGTCTATGCTGACGAATGGCTCGACAATATGGAGCGTCTTCTAAGCGTCGCACGACTTCCAGAAGACCTTAAGGCAGAAGCTGTAGGACTCCAACTGCAGAATATAGCTAGCACCTGGTATCGGAATGAACCCCGACTCCAGGATAGGCAGGTCGATTGGGACACCTTCAAGAAGTTGTTCCAGAGGAAATTCTTCCCAACTTCTGAGATGCGGGAGATGGAGCGACAATTCCAGAACCTGAAGCAAGGCAATATGACTGTGGGAGAGTATGCGGCAGAATTCGGCCAGCTCAGCCGATTTGCCAAGAACATGGTGGCTGATCCTGCTGATCGTGCTGAACGATTCAAGTATGGACTTAGAGAGGAGATTCGCACTCATGTGATCTCTGGTGGAGCTAAGACTTATGAGAAGATTCTGGAGAGAGCCCAAGACATAGAGAAGAGCCAACCTGCCCGCTCGAAGAGAGATTATCCTGGAACTAGCAACTTCCAGGGTAATCAGAAGAAGCCCAACAACAACAACAACAACAGCAGCAACAATAACAATAACCGTCCTCAGCACCAGCAAGCGAGGAACAATGAAAGAGCACCCCAGAGGCAGATTCCTATCTGTGACTTTTGCAAGAGGCCGGGACATCTGGCAAACATCTGCAGGAAGAGACTAGGACAATGTCTGATCTGTGGGTCTTCCACCCATCAAGTGAGGGATTGTCCCTTGTCAAACAACAAGGCTGGAGGAAATCAGCAGAAAGGACCTCTGCCCACTCAGCAGCAACAATTTGGGCAGCATCAACAGAAGACGGGGCGAGCTTTTGCCCTAACTGCAGAGGAACCAGAGCCGGAGCAGGAGCCTAATGCGGATGTCATATCAGGTTACATCTATGTACATTCTCATCCTGCATTAGCTTTATTCGACTCTGGTGCAACACACAGTTTCATAGCAACCAAATTTATCTCTGCACATCACATAGTTACGGGCTTTAGCAAGAGAATATGTAGGGTTATGACTGGAGGTGGACCCCTACCTATAACGGAGACTTGTAATTGCCCCATTACAATTTCTGACCACAAGTTTGTGGCACCTTTATTGGTGATGCCCTTGCCCAACTATGACATAGTCCTTGGAATGGACTGGTTGAGCAAGCAGCATGCGCTGATAGATTGTCACAGAGGATGTGTAATCTTCAGCCCACCTGGAGGGCCAGAGTTTGAAGTCTCTAGAGCACCGGAGGTTATGGAGAGTATTGTCTATTCTATTTCTGAAGAACCTGAACCACCTCACCCTATCATAGCGGAATACATGGATGTTTTCCCTGATAGTCTGCCTGGGCTACCCCCAGATCGGGACATAGAATTCACTATTGATTTAGTCCCTGGCTCTCCCCCGATCTCTAAGGGATGTTATAGAGTCAACCCGAAGGAGGCCAAAGAGATGAAGGAGCAGATCAACGAACTGAAGGCCCTTGGATTCATTCGAGACGGAGCTTCACCCTGGGGAGCACCTGTTTTGTTTGTGCCCAAGAAGGACAGAACAGTGAGGATGTGCATCGACTACCGGGCGCTGAACAATGTCACAATCAAGAACAAGTACCCTCTGCCCCGGATCGATGACTTATTTGACCAGTTGAGTGGAGCCAAGGTGTTTTCCAAAATTGATCTCAGGTCTGGCTATCATCAGATCAAGGTCAGGAAGGAAGACATTCCCAAAACGGCATTCAACACCAAGTATGGGCAGTTTGAATTCTTGGTCATGCCGTTTGGTCTGACGAATGCTCCTGCTGTGTTCATGAACCTTATGAATAAGGTTTTCCATGAATACTTAGACCAGTTTGTCGTCGTCTTCATTGATGACATACTGATCTATTCAAAGACGAAGGAGGAGCACGAAGAGCACCTCAGGAAAGTTCTGGAAACTTTGAGGAAGGAGAAGCTGTACGGTAAGCTATCCAAGTGTGAATTCTTTCTAGACAAGGTGGATTTTCTTGGCCATGTTGTCACAGGAGAAGGAATTTCTGTGGACCCTAAGAAGATAGCTGCTGTGGAGAAGTGGCCTACCCCAAGCTCAGTTGCTGACATCAGAAGTTTCTTGGGCTTGGCGGGCTACTACCGGAAGTTTGTGAAGGACTTTGCTAGAATTGCTGAACCTATGACAAAGCTGACTCGGAAGAATGAGGATTTCATCTGGACGGAGGACTGCCAAGCAGCGTTCGAGGAGTTGAAGAAGAGGCTTACCACTGCACCAATCCTTGCGCTACCCGCAGGATCCGGTGGTTTCACAATCTACAGTGACGCCTCAGGCAAAGGACTGGGTTGCGTTCTTCAACAACATGGGAAAGTGATTGCTTATGCATCTAGGCAATTACGGACTCATGAGAAGAACTATCCCACTCATGATCTGGAGCTTGCTGCAGTCATCTTTGCGTTGAAGCTTTGGAAACACTATCTGTATGGAGAGAGAGTGGAGATATACACAGACCACAAAAGTCTGAAGTATGTTTTCACTCAGAAGGAGTTAAACATGAGGCAAAGGCGATGGCTGGAGTTAATGAAGGATTTTGACATCGACTTGCAATACCACCCGGGTAAGGCTAATGTGGTCGCTGATGCACTTAGTCGATACCCAGTGGCGATGTTCTTAACCAAGGAGAGGCACCTGCTGGAGGACATCGAGAAGCTTGGACTGGAGATTGTACTGCCTGGACGGAAGGAACTGGATGCTGATTCGGTAATGATGAAGTTGCAAGTGAGCTCGTACCTGATGGACAAAGTCAAGGAGACGCAGTTTCAAGACGAGGCACTTTGCAAGCTGAGAGATCAAGTGTTAGCAGGAACACTGGAAGGTTTCTCAATCGCCAGCAATGGAGCTCTGAAAAATGGTACAAGGCTTTGTGTACCGACTGGCGAATTAAGGAATGAGTTGATGAAGGAAGCGCATCAGTCTCAATATTCCATACATCCTGGAGCCAATAAGATGTATCGGGATATGCGCACTATTGTCTGGTGGAGTGGAATGAAGAAAGATGTCACCAGGTATGTTGCTAGATGCTTGATTTGTCAACAAGTAAAGGCTAGTAGACAAAGACCTGCAGGACTTCTACAACCGCTGGACATCCCAGAATGGAAGTGGGAGCACATCACGATGGATTTCGTGTCAGGACTGCCTCGTTCCCAAGGAGGGAAGGATGCCATCTGGGTAATTGTGGACCGACTAACCAAGTCAGCTCACTTTATCCCTTTCAAAGTTGGTTTATCCACTGAGAAGTTGGCAGCATTGTACATGCGGCATATCTACCGGATTCATGGAGTACCGGTAAGCATTGTATCTGACCGAGACACTCGTTTTACCTCACATTTTTGGAAAAGTTTGCATGACAGCTTGGGGACACAGTTGAAGTTTAGCACAGCTTATCACCCCCAGACAGATGGACAATCTGAGAGAACAATTCAGACACTTGAAGATATGCTGCGAGCTTGTGTCTTGGAATTTGGAGGATCGTGGGAAGACCATCTGCACTTGGTAGAGTTTTCTTATAATAACAGCTACCAAGCCAGTATTGGGATGACTCCATTTGAAGCTCTTTATGGACGTCGTTGCCGTACACCACTTGCATGGGACGACGTAGGAGAAAGAGTACTGCTGGGTCCAGAAATGGTGACTGACGCAGCAGAGAAAGTGAAGATTATCAGAGACAAGCTCAGAATTGCTCAAGACAGACAGAAGCACTGGGCAGACAGCGGACGACGACCACTGGCATTTGAAGAAGGAGATAAAGTATTTGTGAAGATTTCTCCTACCAGAGGGACAATCAGGTTTGGCAGAGCTGGGAAGCTAAGTCCCAGGTACATTGGCCCGTTCGAAGTTCTGAGCCGGATTGGAGAAGTGGCGTATAGGTTAGCTCTACCAGCTAATCTAGAAGGCGTGCACAACGTCTTTCACGTTTCGCAGCTCAGGGAGTATGTACCTGATAAGAACCACGTTCTGGACCATTCAGAGTTGGAGATTGGACCGAGTCTCACCATACCAGAAAAGCCAGTGGCGATCTTGGATCGAGGCGAGAAGAAGACCAGAACCTCGGTGACTCCCATAGTTCGAGTGATGTGGAGGCATGATTCCCCAGGCGAATCTACCTGGGAGCGTGAAGATGAGATGCGGGAGAAGTACCCGTATTTGTTCGAGACTTGAGGTATTTTCTCAACCTAACTCTTTAAATTTCGAGGACGAAATTTTCTAAGGAGGGAAGGTTGTGAAACCCATAATTTCTAGTTTGCAATTTTTATTGTATATAAATTTTTGTTAAGTTATCAATTAATTGATAATGTTATTTCTAATCAATTTAGTGTAAAATTATTCTGTTAAAATAATTTAACTGGGATTTTTGTATGGCAACCCAGACCGAACCCAATTTTTTTGGACTTAAAACATTTTAAAATAAAATATTAGAATTATGAAATATTAAATATATTTTTTCAAACATTATATTTATTGATATTAGGCCAAAAATTCTTTTATAATTAAATAAAATTTTAGGCCATATTTAAACTTTAGATTTTGGCCCAAACTTACTTATAAAACCATTTGATTTTTCTAGGAATAATAAGAGCCCAATAGTTGAGCCCACAATCTTGGTCCATTCCTTATTGGGTCTAATACCCAACAATCTCATACCCGTTAAGTTGTCATTAAGTTGTGAATGAATGAGCCATTCACTTATTTGGTTGTTCTGATGGAAGAAAACTTAAACTTTCTTTACTTTCTCAAACTTTTCATTTCTCAACCGACCAACGTAGCCGACCCCCCCATCTTCCGAACGGCCAAACCGCCGCCGGCGCCATCATGGTGGCCGTTGGCCTTCCCAACTCCGGTAACCCCTCTCTTTCACTCTCTATAAAAGCCCTCTACATCTTTCTCCATCTCCACACCATTTCTTTCCTAAATTTTCTGTGAAAAACCCCATTTTCGGCGAGTTTCCCGGCGACCCCAAGTTTCCAGACCCGATCCGAGCTCCCCTCGGTGAGATCTGGGCCGCCCCCTTCCCGGCGCCGCTTTCAGTGGCCGACGCCCCGATCCCGCTGACCCGCGCGGCCCTTCCCCGCGTCCTCGTTCACGTCGGCGATCCCGCGCCCACGCCCCGCCGCCGTCCCCTGGCCGGCGCCCGACCCCGGCGACTTGCTGCCCCGTTGGCGTTTCCCGGTGCCGCTGTCTGTTTTCGGTTCTGACCCGTTTCTATTTCGAGCTCCAATTTCGGTTTCGGTACACTCTGACTCTATATTCTTTAATTGTCGATGATGAATTCTCTGGTCCGAATCCTGCGGGATCTCGGTTTTTCGACAACGTAAATTCTACGTTGCAATTTCTGTTTTTTCGGAATTTTCGGAGAATCGGGTGTCTGAGAACCTTTTCGAAAGGAACTCTGGAGAATGATTATTTCTCTGGGTTTTCCTATTCGTAGGCTAATTCTCGGAGTTTCCGAAGGAAATTTGGAAATTACCCGTATTCGGATTTTCGGGAAAGATCTGCTGTTTTTCCATAGTTTGATATTTGGTGGGGTTTATGTTCTGTTGGTTGACGGTTCTCTTTAGCTATGTTGTGTGTTCTGTTGGAATTTTGGAAAGTTGGTTTTTGATAATTGAGTTCGGATTTTTCATAATTAGTTGGCTTGGGAATATATATATATTATGGTGGGTTTCGGGAGTTATTTCTGCAGGTTTACGGAGCATTTCCCAGTTTTTGGGTTATCCCGAAAACAGAGGGAATGCTGCCGAAATTTTCGGGAATTTATTAAATGATTTTCGAAATAATTTTTCGAGTTAAATATTATTTTTATAATATTTTGGGCGACGACCTTAAACGGTCACTGGGCCCCAGTGAAATGCAAACGCACCGGTTCGACCGGACGTTGAGGCAGAGTAGCTGATATGACGACTGGACCAGAGTCTGAGACACCTATTATTTTAAATTTAAATTAGAAATTACTAGTTTTATTAATGTTAATTGTAGGTAATTTTCAAGACTAACCTATCTTTTCTTATTTCAATTTGCAATAAAATTTGTAAGGGCATAAGCCCAATTCCAGTAAATGTGGTTTTGTAATAAGTAGGAATTAGCATTTTATTTTATTTTCTGGGAATGTGTGATAGCGTAGGAACAATCAAAATATTGTTATGAATTATTA
This sequence comes from Iris pallida, assembly GCA_029216955.1. NCBI lineage: Eukaryota > Viridiplantae > Streptophyta > Magnoliopsida > Asparagales > Iridaceae > Iris > Iris pallida. The sequence continues at coordinate 1,439,591 of JANAVB010001200.1, forward strand.
ATTAATGATTCACAATTTCTCATTTTAAGAAAATAAATATATTTTATATATATTAAAAATATCAAAGTTTTTCAAATAAATAAATATCATGTTTTATACGTAATTTGATAATTACAAGTTTTCCCGAAAAACCAATGTAAATTGATTTCCTTAATTTCAACGCACTAGTAAACGTTGTGATGTTGTGTTAGCTAATTAACAACTAAAACTGATTAGGAAAAACAATTAGAGATTGTAACTAGATAACTCTGGTGATTGCTTCTGAAACAAGTTCCCGGAATGTAGGATTTCGAGGAAGAGCGTGACTGTTCAAAATCCCGAAGTACCGACTTTTCAAACCAAGGATTTAAGGCAAGTACATTTTATGTAAATTTTACAATCATTTTACAATTGTTTCATTGCAATTTTAAACCACCATTATACACGAACTCCTTCGGGAGCATTGATTGTACTGTTGGGGACTGGGGGAGTAGAATAGTGGATATGACCAATTCCAAACTTAGGATAATGACTGTGTTAGCTTTCCCCTCTTCACACGGGGACAAGCCATATCGTATCGCTAGGATACCATTGTAACCCAAACCGGTCATATTCACTATCTATTCACATCACTGTACTGAATTATTTCAAAACTGTTCATCTTTAAATTATTTAAAAGTGCATGTTATAAATTGTATTTTAATTGTTAAAAGTTTGCATGAATTGTACTTTGCTCCCTCCTGACTGGAGATAACATTTTAGGTATTACTGAGGATCTGGAGATGATGATCAGTAGCTACTACGATCCCGATTTGTACCCGGCGGTACTTCCACCAGAGGAGGATGATGTGGCATCGACATAGATGCTACTTAGTTGTGGAGAGTTTTTAGTTGCTGTTTTAATTTCAGTTGTGAACCTTGTATTTGGAACAAGTTTTTATTATCGTAAATTAAATGTTGTGGCAACTTTTAAATTCAAGCTTGTTGTTGAAATGACCTGCAATATGGATTACAGCTTACTGCCGCCGTCTCATCAACGGCGCAGGCTGGGCATGATCCGATTCGACCCAAGTATTTGGGGACCGGGTCGTGACAAAAATCATGTAATGATACCTCTATATTCTCCTCATTTCGCGAAACACTCGCACAATCATCAAAATCCAGGAATCCACATAGTCATATCTGATCAAATTGAACATCATCAAAATAAATGACAACAGTATCCAAGAGTCCACATGAGTCTATCAAATCAATATCCCGGGATCATACTCCATATAATACTCAATCCTTTGACATATCCAAGGACACAACCCTGATGCATATAGGAGAACTGATAGCCCTATCTAGCTAGGCTAGGATAACTCCTAAAATGAATGGTCAGGGAACAAGAATATATTAATTAATGTAGCCAAAAAAATGGCAAGGTTTGCATGAACCGCTTTGGAGCAGATCCATAACCCTTAAACCAAACAAGGACCAGGGTTGCCGACCGTCCCCCAAGTGGAACTGCGCTCCTCACGCTATCCGACGGACAAGAAAGGTCAAGTAGTTAGGCGACTAATCTAGTCATGAGTCTACCTTGCAGGTACCGAAATTAGGTAAACTATACAACGATAAACGTGCATGAGTCTGGTTCAGCAAACCAAAAGGAACGGTTCTATCCAAATCTTCGAACCAAATTCCCGATCGGGAATTCTGGAAAAATTTGGTAGAGTCTCCTTTGTATTCTGGACGGAAGCTCCCAGCAAATTGGGGCTAAATTCACTCGGCACAACCCATCCCAGAATCGCAAACTGAGAAAACTAAGTCCCGGGTTCCAGCAGCACTACAATGCGTACTGGAAACCAAACCATAGCCGAGAACACTAAGTCTCAGCCTCCAGTAGCACTACGATACGTACTGGGCGCCAAGCCAACATAAGCAATAAGAATTGCTACGCACGGCGCATCACGGACCCAGAGTCATATCCACGCCACAAGCACAGTCAAAAAAATAGTTAGTCAAGCCGTTACCCGATCGCGAGTCGGACACGGGGCATATGGGGACAATCCATACAAGTGAGTCGTGCTCGTATCCTCGGAGGTGTGGATGACTTGTCCGAGTTGTCCGATATAGTTATAACCCGATATCGAACTAAGCTATCCTAAGTTATCATCATAGCAGTTCTACTGCCAAGCTACACTACTCACGATTATACAATTATAAATTATAATTAATTAATTGCAGCAAAATCCTATAAGATGGCAAGAGCCGTCGATGAGCAAGGGGTACTTGCCTAGAGGGCTCGGCTAGGTAAGCAAGTCTTCGGCGACCAGGATCCAAGGTAGCACGTCCATCAAGGTCCTCAGAACACATAATAAATACTTATTAGCATTAAATATTAAAATAATAGAATAATCACAAGAGGTGGGAGAAGGATATATCGCATAGGTCCCGTAAGTAGAGTAAGGATCTGGCACAAAAATCAAGGCACACAGATTAATACGGACACGCAAACTGAGATATGCACGTATATCGAGACATGCACAAAAATTGAGATGGCATGAATATCGAGACGAATAGGACCAATGTGCACGTAAATCAAGATATGCACACAGATCGATACAGGCACGCAAGCCTAGACGTGAACATATATCAAGACGACACAAGAATCGATTTGGCATACAAATTAATATGTCATGCAAATCGGTGTGTGCACGTAAATTAAGACAGTACAAGACTCGAGGAAATAAGCAAATTCATACGGCACGTAAGTCAGTGCGTGCCTGCAAATTAATGCATCATGAAGTCCAAGGTTGCACACAAATCAATGCGTCATACAAATCGGTACGCACATATAAAATAGAGCGACATGAGACACGAGGTAGGCACAAAGGTCACGGCACGAAGATCGAAATAACACGCAAACCAAGATAGCATGTCGCCCGAGGCAGCATGGGGCTCCAGGCATCCCGCTGCCCAAGACAGAACTTGGATTGAGGCACACGCAGAACAAGGAGGCATACATAACGAGGCACATACAAATCAAGGCATACGCTGCTCGAGTAGTGCGGGGCCCAAGGGCGTCCTGCCGTTCGAGGTTGGCACGACGCTCACGACGGAGGCACTGGCCGTCGGAGTGAAGAAGGAGAGAGGGGCGGAGGAGCTGGAGGAGACGTCGGGGAAGCTCGGCCAGGCGGGGTTGGTCGACCGTCGGCAGAGGAGACGAACGGCAACAGTGGCAGGGGCTCGAGGCGGAGCTCTACGGCCAAAGAAGACAGAGATGGAGGGGGAAAGCTGGAGGAGCTCGCCGGGGAACCGTCGGCCAGGTCGGGTCGGGTCGGCTCCACGACGGAGGGGAACAGTAGTGCGGTGCTGCAGATGATAGCCTTGGTCGCGGTGGAGAAGGCCGGGCTGGAGGCGACGGCGACGGCTGGTCGAGTGGTGGTTGGAGATAGAGGTGAAGGTGGTGGCAACCATGGCGGTAGGGGCAGTGGCGTCGATCGGGCTATGGGGTCGTGAGAGAGTGAGGGAGGGAGGGAGAGAGTTTGGGGGGGAGTGAGAGCTGAGAGAAAGAGAGAGAGAGAGTGAGTGAGAGAGAGAGAGAGAGAAGAGTGAGGATTGGGGGCTGTGAGTTTTAGAGTTTAGGGTTAGGGTTTTCTTTAGGGGGTATATATAAAAGTGAATAATAATAATAATAATAATAATAATAATAATAATAATAATAATAATAATGGGAATAAAATTCCCATCCAAGAAAATAATAATAAAATTTTAAGAATATCCCAAATTTAAAATCCATAAAATACAAAAATGCACTCATATACCTATTTTCAAAATAGGGATTTGACACCTGTCTTGCTCGAAAAAAATCTAGTTCTCCTCCAACAGCCAAGTCGAAGACAAGAACAAGATGTCAACGAAGAAGAAGAAGCTCTTGTCGAATGGCTACTGGTTCAGCAGCTTTTTTGATGAAGTGTTTGATTTTTTCGACAACGAGGACGAGAAGAAGGACGACACCTTCTTCTCATCCAAAATCTTTTCTTCAGAGGCCTCCAGATACTACCAGTGCCCAATGTTAAATTATAACAAAACTAAGAAAAAGAATAAAAAGAAGAAATGGGAAGGGGAAAAGGCTTGCGAGACACGGTCGAAACCGGTTGAACGAAGGGTTTCGGCCTATGATAACTATGGGTCCTTCTTCTTCGGCTATGGGTCCTTCTTCATTTGTAGAAAAAGAAATTAAAAAAGAAAAGAATATTGGATTAGCAGTGACGAAGAGTTCCAATGATCCTTATGTCGACTTTCGTGATTCGGCGCTAGAGATGATAATAGAGAGGCATAGTTTTGGCACGAAGCACTTCGAGCAGCTCCTCCACTCCTACCTCTCTCTCAATTATCTCCAACATCACTCAGTCATCCTCCGGTCTTCGTCGGCATATTGGAAGTCTTTTTTGGTCACTGACCAGATCATGCAAACTATGTGTTGAATACTGTTGAATCCCGATTCATGAATTTTATCATTAGACTTAGTATGACTAATAGGTCATGAAACAAATGTGAATGTTAAACTCAATTCAACTTTTTCTAACAAACCTTCTGCATCATGTGCCAGACATGAACTTGTATTAAGTTTTTTTTTCTGTGAATGTTCAAAATCAATGCACTGGATAAAGACATTGAACTTAGCCATGGGCGGATAGCCCACCCAAAATTTGAATTTTTTTTTTACTTGTAATTTGTCTGGCCAAAAGTTTTCAGCCCACCCACAAGCTTAAGAACTAGCCCAGCCCAGCCCAGCCCAGCCACAAGCTTAAGTACTAACCTAGCTCGCCCGCCCCTTTCTCATTTGCTTTTGCGGACTGCTGTTGTATGCCGTACTCGCCTGGCTCCAGCACGCCATCACCATCGCTATGCCTTCTTCTCCAAACGTCCCCTCCCCCGATCACCGCCTCGAGCCCTCCCCCCGCCGATCCTGCTGGCCGCCCGGTGCCCCATCCCCTCTCTGGTATTGGAGAAGGTATCACTCAACCTCTCTCTATAAATTGCCTCTCCACTTCTCTCATCTCCTCAACTCCACTTTCAGTCCAGAACCAGAGATCTCTAAACTCCTCTTCCACCCGTCGCCCCCAACCCCTGTCCGAGGTTGACTTCCGAATCGGAAGTTCCGACCTTGTGTGCGGCGGCGCCGGTGCCACTGGTTCCACCCTGCCGTGACCCATCCTTCTACTTGTCGGAAGAAAACACACAAGGTATGTTAATGTTGCCATGTTTAAACTTTGAACACTAAGTGTTTGTTGTAAGTTCTAGTCAATTATATTGAACACCAATTACACCAATGAAAACACCAACTAGTAATTACATATAAAATAGATTCTGATCAGTAAGTATTTGTTAGAATTTGTTTTCTAAAATATTTTCCAATGGCACTGCCGCACTGGTTCTCCAAATTTGGTTTTGCTTTTGTGCTCAGAAAAGTTTGTTTAAAGAACGCTAAGAAGTAAAACTGGAACCTGCCAATGTTTTCAAATGGCACCTGTATCGGAACTTTGTGCTTGAAAAACTAAGAAGTAAAGTTTGCTTAGAATTTGCTTAGAATTTACTAAGAAGTAAAGTTTGTTTAAAGAAAGCTAAGAAGTAAAGTTTACTTAGAATTTTACTAAATTATGCTTGAAAAACTAAGTTTATGATTAGCTGATTCTATAGTGCTAGCTAAAAAGTAGTATGGAAACAAGATTGTGCTTCTCTGATAACTTGAGTGACTTTACAATTATCGAGCTGACATCATGTATCAACCTTTTGTTTGGTAGTCATGTATTTCAGTTGTTAATTGGGGTTTTTGAACCATTTAGTTCATTACAGGACCTACTAAGGTTTCATAATGTTTTACAACCTTTTAGTTCATTTCAGGACCTACTAAGTTTTCATAATGTTTTCCAACCTTTTAGTTGTTCATTGGTATTTACATCTATTCTATAATGGAAAATCTACAAAATGTATGTCTCTAGTGTTTGCTACATATAATCTGATTTAAATTATTATTTTTATGTAGTTTGTAATAGAAAATCTGAAGAAAAAGCAAGGAATTTTTTTTTTTTACTTCAAATCAAAAGGTGGAGGAGAACCATCAACAACTACCACAAATACGATACCTAGTATTTATATTCCTATACTTGCTACAGAACCTGAACCCTCTGCCAACGTTCAATGAGTTGTAATCGATGTTCCTATAGATACTTCTCTTGAACGAGATCCCAGATTACGTATTTCTATATGGAAGCATCCGGTTAATCAGCGTGATGAAATTAGACGTGCTTATATCAAAATGGGGCCTTTTCAACCTATATTGACTGAGTATCCATGGTCTCATTGTGGAAATCAATATCGTTGATTTTAATAATCTTGGTTCAAGCAATTTCCTTGGATAGAATATTCACCTTCGAAGGATGCGATATTTTTCTTTCCATGCTTTATTTTTGAAAAAGATAAACCTTTGCATCCTATATTTACTTTTGATTGTTTTAGAACTTGGAAAAGAGTGAATGAAGGGATTATATGTCCCGTGTTGGTGCATGTCGGAGGTCCTACGTCGCCACATAATAATGCCACAAATTCTATTGAGGCGTTGAAGGATGTAACTCATCATATAGATAAGATGATAGATGCACAAAGTTACGAAGAAGTTAAGAAAAATCGAGCCTGTCTTAAGGCAACAATTGGGAGTATTCGTTGGCTTACATTACAAGGATGTGCATTAAGAGGTCATGATGAATCATTGCATTCTGATAATCGTGGCAACTTCATAGAGCTGATAAGCCTTATGGGAGAATTTAATGTTGAGATTGATGATCGTGTTAGAGAAAGCTCCTGGAAATGCAAAGTATACTTCACCTAAAATTCAAAAAGAAATTTTGCATATCTTTGCTAATCAAGTGGGGAAAAAATTCATGCTGAAGTTGGGGATGCCAAGTTTTGTATACTGATTGATGAATCAAAGGACATTTCTAATAAATAGCAGATGGCTATTATTTTGAGATTCGTTGATGTTCAGGGAGTCTTGCAAGAACATTTTTTTCAATTGTGCATGTTTCAGATACTACCGCTTCAATACTGAAGAAAGAAATATCGGATGTCCTCACCAGATGTGGCTTGCATATCCATGATTTGCGAGGTCAGGGGTATGATGGAGCTAGTAATATGCGTGGTGAATGGAATGGACTACAAGCTTTAGTTCTAAGAGATTGTCCATATGCTTATTATGTTCACTGTTTTGCTCATCGCTTACAACTTGCATTAGTTGCAGCTACAGAGAATGAGGCTTCTATCTGGCAATTTTTTTTTTCAAAATTGACATGCATTGTCAATCTTGTTAATGCTTCTCCTAAACGACATACTGAGCTACAATCTGATCAAGCTATTAATGTGGAGAGTATGATATGCTTTGTCGAGAGTTGCAGCAAAAATCTCTTGATATTTTGAACGCAATGGATTTAGTGTCCTCGACAAAATTATTGCTTCAAACTCTACAACAAGATGGTTTTGATATTCTTTTTGAGCAAATGGAATCGGCTTGCAGAGAGTACAATATTGATATGCCTGATATAAATGCTAGCTACAAAGGACGTTCACGTCGCCATCAAGTAGATCAAATCACAATTGGGCATCACTATCACTTTGATATATTCAATGCTGCAATAGATCTTCAGTTGGAAGAGTTAAATAAAAGATTCAATAAAGAGACGATGGAACTTCTTATTCTTAGCTCTGCTTTGGAGCCTAAGAGTAACTTTATATCATTTGATGTTGATCGCATTTGTAGACTTGCAGAGAAGTTTTATCCCGATGATTTCAGCAGCCAAGAAATGCATTTTTTGAAAAGCCAGTTGGAGCACTATCAAGTTGATGTACTGAACCATGCTAAGTTTCAGAATATGACCACCGTTACTGAATTATGTCATGGACTAGCTGAAACAAATAAAGTACAATCTTATAATTTAATAGACAGGTTGATTCGACTCGTTTTGACTTTGCCTGTTTCTACTACAACTATCGAACGAGCATTTCAGCTATGAAGTATGTTAAGAGTGCTCTTCGTAGTAAGATGGATGAAGAGTTTTTAACCGATTCAATGGTTATCTTCATTGAAAGAGAGATATCAAAGACACTCGATTCCGATTCGATAATAGATGAATTTTATTCTTTGACGAATCGAAGAGTCCAGCTTTAATAGAAAGCGTCTCTTTTATATGTACAGTTAATTTCTTAAACATGTATGCATGTTTTGATCATATTTTTATCAAGTTATCTATAGTTTATTATCATCTTGTTTTGTGCTAGTTCAGTTAAAATTAAAATTTCTTAAACATGCATGCGTATTTTAATCATATTTTTAGTTCATCCCAGGGCAACTTCAATTCTTGGTTCCGCCCTTGAACTTAGCCTTTTTTGTGAACCTTCCAATTCATGAATATGACACAGTGAACACTCCATAACCTGGTTATAAAATGAAGGTCGATGTCAGAATTTTAATCCAACCAAACCATCCGTCTCAGCAACAAGAAATGAGTAGGTGAGCGACAGTACCTCACCATGCGAGGAACCATAAGAAAAGAAAAGCTACAACGACCCCTCACTTTTACCTACAGTCCTTTACCATCCATGTCTAAGCCCATTGCACACTCAACCTTCTTTGCTTGTTTGGTTATAGATATTTTCAAGCTTTGGCAAAAGGCATCATACCTGAGAGTACGATCACCAGCTTCCAGAGGCTGAGGAGTCTTCATATGTCGGTGAGCCTTGGCGATCCGAGAAAGATTTCTGTCATGCTTTGCTTGATGAGGAGCGCCCTTAATCTGCAATGACTTTTTCTCATGGTATATGTAGTTTCTTCAAACTAGGCCTTACTGTATGGACAGGTGTGGCTTCACGAACGTTGGCTTTGCAGGACTCGATTACGACAGGCCGAGCTATGATACCAATACAACCGGACCCGGTATAGATTTTTGGATAGCGAAGCAAAGCTTGGAACTGTTTGCGAGCCTCCGGAGTGTGGACGTTATTGACATCATGATTCAAGAACACGAGATGGAGTTCTTACGGTTTATCCTGGCAAGGGCGCAAGTGCTCGAGACACTAACAATCAGTAGCCCTACAGAGACAATCAGGCAACATGAGTCGGCACTTACGGAACTGTGGGAGTTCCCCAGAACATGGACTCGAGCACGAATCATATACGAAGAGCATGAGGAGGGTAAAACTGAAGACAACCCCATGAAACTATTCGGTATGATTCTATAAAACAACCTTAAATTTCACCCTGGTACATTGATTGTTGTTCCTTGTTTAATATATGTGATATGGTGGGGCTGGTGTATCTCAACTGCAGTAAAGTTCAGTATAGTTTAGCACTTCCTTTTCTGTATTCATCAAAATTTGATTTACAGATGTAGCAAGATTAACAAACCTTGATGCTTGTGGTGATGGACACTTTAAAATAGAAAACATGTAGACTGTGGGGCATGACATGAACACTCCTAATATACACTAGGACACAACAGATCGTTGTCACATATCCAGTCATTATAAGCATATCAAGTAGCATTGTACTCGTGTCTCTTCAACAAGGCTTGTGAAGCACTACTGACCATATACATATCATGGTATATTTAGGCTTTGGACTGACAATGAATCCATCCATACATACACTACTGTATTATAAACTAGGCCTTAGTGTTGTGTTGGTCGTCGACTATCTAACACAACCCTCTTTTATCTGGGCTTTGGGCAGACAATTAAAATATTTGACATCAAGCAGAGCACATGTGGAGTTGTGTAATAGCATTAGGATGGATCGGGTCGGCCCGAAAAAAGCTTGATCGGGCCCTGACCCAAACATGAAACGTGTCACATCGGGCTAGTTTTTTTAAGCATTATCAAGTTTTAGGCCGGATTTTCGATACTAGTCGACCTAACCCTGAACATGTTGGATCCTTGACCCATTGAAGTTCGCTAGCCAGTCCTACTTCCCCCAATATAAAAACCCAAACTTTCTAACCCTAATTCATTTCAATACTATCTCTTGGTACTTCAGAAAGTCTTCACAATAATAATTATTATGTCAGATGTACTCTAGTATAGTGGGTCTTATGCCTTATGCCACATTTGCACATCCTTTTCCTACAAGTAGTTTTGAAAGTGACATTACTTATTAGAACAAAGGAAAAACGGTCAATTAATTTGTTAGAAAAAAATTGGATTCTACATGTATGTAGGAATATGGTAATAATTATAAATCATTTATGGTAACAGTTATACCACAAATCGTGAAGGATTAATCTCAAGTAGCCATTCTAACTTAATTAGAACGACCAGGAAAACCCGTCGGTCAGCCTTAAGTCCGGTGGACCTGGTTTGGGCCTAGTTTTGGTAATACTAGGACGGCCAATTTTGTGGCTCGAAATATTTTGAGGGTTATGAACCTTGCTTGGCCCAACTTGATCCCACTCATTATCATCCCTAAATAGCATTTACTTATTTCCTATTTATCCTAATAGATATTTAACATATCAATGGTTTATTTTGTTCTTTAGTAATGATTAATTGATTATATTGCGTGGCTAAGGCCACATGATATCCTATTGACACATAACCAAATATATATACTTAGGAAATGCAGTTATACCAAAATGTCATCCTAATAGATATTTAGCATATCATTAAATTAAAATTATACTTTTATTTCCATTTTTATAGAAAATTCTGAATTCTATGCACTTATACTAGTAGGAAATCCTAATTCACGATCACCCAACTTAATGGAGAAATTACATATTTTTATCATTATGACTTAGTATGACTAATAGGTTATGAAACAAACGTGAATGTCGAATTCAATTCATCTTTTCCTAACAAATCTGATGCATTACGTGACAGACACGAATTTGTATTAATTTTTTTTTTCTCGTGAATATTCAAAATCAATGCACGGGATAAAGACATTGAACTTAGCCT